>UELV01137314.1:0-14792 GCA_900490015.1 Megastigmus stigmatizans
ATATATATATATTGCACAGATTATATATTCAAGCTTATTAAATTTCCAATTGATCGTAGCTAATGCATAGTATTAGTATATCCTACTACTTAAAAAAGTCATGTCCCTTATTTTTCCGTTCCAATTTCGTCGCCCATACATCATACTTTCCAAACGCTCCCAATCCTCAACAAATATGCCCTACATCAATCGGCCGAGTTGAATTTTTCCACCAAACATCCATTATCATTCAAATACGCTTCACCAACACAGACGACAGCAACGACGCCAGCAACATTTTAAAAAGCCCGCGCGTCATCCTCTATACCTCCTTTTAGCGTAGAATACATATAAACATCCGCGCGATGCGTCCGCACTCGACAATAAGCCACCACCTCGCAATTACGCACACACACACGGTACAGCTCGATTGTGCGAGTTGTGTACGCCCAGTGAGCCGCGAGATAGACAATGGGATACATATATAGGTATACAACTTTCCTCGGACGCGGCATCCCGCGCATACGAATAGAGACCTGCGCGTGCGTCGGAGATTTGAAAGGCCCGCGCGCACGTTGTGGCTGCTGCAGAGAAGCCGAGCTCACCTCCACGCGGCAGCGGCGCCTAGCCGGACGGCAACAGCGACCAGTGGCGCAAGTTCAAATTCGACCGCTACACGAAACGGACGCTACCGAGCCGAGACCATCACCGCCGACCGGCAGACCAAGCAGACGAAGCAGAAGAAGCAGTATAAGAAGAAGAAGTAGAAGAAGAAGGAGAGGAGGAGGAAGGAAAAGAATCCAAGGAGAAAAAGAAACGAGGTGCGACGACGAGCCAAGGCAAAGGCTCTCGGCAGAGGCGTCGGTGACAAGATACAGCCACAGAGAGGAGAGTAAAAATGAACCGGAATGGCCAGTGCTGCTCGTCGCGGCTTCTTCATCTGCTGCTGCTGCTGCTTCTGCTGCTGTTAATCGACGTCGCGGTGTGCGAGGAGGAGATATCAAGGACTCGAGATAACGTGGATCCGGATGTCGCTGGACTTCGCACGGTCGTAGATGATATTTTCGACAGTGGGACTGCCGAAGGCCAGCGTGGTTAGTTTTTACCCTTTTTTTTATTTCGTTGCCGATCCGCTTGTTTTGCTTTTTCCTTCCTACCTCTCTTCTCTCTTCACTTTTTCATCCTTCTTCTTCTCCTTCTTCTTCCTTTTCTATTTATACGCTGCCTCACTTATTGGCTATTTTTCTTGTTTATACTTGTAAGGGTGGCTGCAGTGTGACTGGTTTGCGGCTGGCTCTTGATTGAAATTTAGTCTACCATTAGTATGCGTACAGGTGTGTTTTGTTTTTTTGAGGTAATTTAGCTGATGCCAATCAGCTGTTTCAACTGACTTGCTTAACTATATGTTTTGCTTAAAACAATTCACCGATTCCGGCTCGAGATAGTTTAAAGTGTCCTTCTCTTGTTTTCGCTAAGATGAGGAACTAACATATCGGTTATAGATATTTTTTGGTGTGCGTCATTGTAAGCTATATGCCAAAGCTGCGATTTTCATAATATATCATATAATAATTAATTTGGTAGTATACGAAGAGAGTGAATGATTTAAAACGATGAGAGTGAATGACTTAACTAATGGATACATTTCTTATGAATCGTCATTATTTTCGAACGATGCATTACGTAAATGGATAATATTTTATAGTAACGTACATAGATTTATATTACATTTTATTAATATTACGTAAATGACTATTAGATTCTCAATTATAAATTTAACGAATTGGCTTTGAAGTAAATTTATATGAATAATTAATTGACAAGTTTTTATGAAAGATAATTTGAAACACTATATTATATTTATAAATTCAATTATAATTTGTGATTAAGTCATTGACTGCTAGAATAATTTTATTATTATTTTTTAACCATACATCAACAAAGTTAATGGACAAGTTTCAGTCCAAAGTTGAATTGAGTTTTTGTCGATACCGAGCACGTATAAGCACATGACACACAGTCGACCGAATAAACTATTCCAAATATCAAAATCTCTGACCCCCTTAAAGCCGCAGAGAAAGTTGCGAAAAATATAGTTAATGTTTACGATATAACACCGCAGCACGTTCGGCCATTCGGACTGTGCACCAAACCTCGCTACACCTATTAATAATATAGACTTACTCAATTAACTTAAACAATGCTCCTCCATTTTTTTTTTAAAAATTCAAGCTCCGGACGCGATTACTGCTATTCGTTACACATAAAATGCAAAGAATCTCGCTTCTGTAATAGGTCAGAATTTGCAAAGTTGTGTGCGTGGTTCGAAACAATCATCGTAAAGCAGATAGTCCAGTTTTTCACGCGCTTCCCCAACTCGTTTGGTTAAAAAAAAGTCTATTTTTTTCGCCAATTTCTACTGCTCACCTAGATTTGTTCTTTGCAATCAGTCTCTGTGTATACGTTTAACTACGTTAAATCCCGTATCGCGAGAGAGCATAAAGGAACGTCTCAATCATAAAAACCCGCGAAGCCGAGAGTACGTCTATACACATACACACCCGATAGCCATTAACGCCGTTTTGCATACATAAAGTGTAGAGCCCAAGTCCAGTTGTACATAAATGCGCGCACGGCTTCGAATCGGAATATGAACGAAACAAGCCGCAAGGCGCCTCGCTTATACGCGTTCGCACGCGTGCAAGTGCAGGATAATAGCCGTGAGCGTATATCTACTATCATCGACGATTTTTCGGCCTGCTTTTTTTCTCTAAATAATGCACACACCGCGAAGGCAAACGAGCGCGGAATGAGCTTCTTCTCTTCCTTTTCCTCCAGCGGCATTGTCGATGGAAGGAGGAGGTGGTGGTAGCAACGAGCTGACGCGCCGCTCGAATCATGACCGATAGCCGTGTGGTAAGCATCTGGTATTTGGGCCAGCATTGTCGACCCAATCGCTAGGGAAGCTCGCCAACCGTTATGCGCGACTCGCTCGGCTATCCTATCCTTATAGCAGCTGCGCGAAAACGCGGAAAAAGAAACGAGAGGCACGCGCAAGCGACAGTACCAACGAAATTACGATCTTATTCGAGTTTGGTGGAAAAAACAGAGAGAGAGACCATCGGCACGCAAGATTTGGAGCTGTATATGTATGTATGTATAGTCACGTGAGCTGCTACACGGGAAAATTAGAGGAGCGCGAGCGCGCGTGAGTAATCCGTTCGTTGAACTTGATTTTCGAGCTCGCCGATGGCCAAGAGACAGGATGCTACCGCGCTCCGGCTATATATGTATACACGACTTCTTGGGAGGATGGAAGTCCATAATTTGAATGTAATTTGGTGCGCGCGCGGGCTCCACTGACATTTAAGTCCCTTGTTATGTTGCTCTAATGACACGACGGCTATACTCGCTGTTGAAAGTACACCGGAATTGCGCTTAAGCTTTGATCTATGCTATACCTTTTTTATATTAATGCGAGAGATTATATCTAAATTACAGACCTTTTTGTCGCACTGATGAATACACATTAGATTATAACGTAGCCTTTTAGTTGTTATAAAGTAATTGGGCAAGGGCACTGGCGTCCGTTGTAAAGGGACACGCGAACAATTAGCGTGATCGAGATTATGTTTACGAAAGTTAACCAACACCGTGTTAATTACGCGCGTTTTCATCGTTATTCGTAAATTTTTATAATCTTTTATTATTGTCACGAAAGTGAAAGTTTCCATAAGCGCTCGTGCTATGCTTATGTTTACGGTTTCAAATTCATGCGTAAGATTACCGTTGTTAAAAATTAATACGCATGTGGAAAATGAAGGCATGAGTATATATTTTTAATATTCTTTCCCCGTTAACTTTTCACAAATTGTAGATGTTTCACTGCCAAACGTTTAGATTAAGAGGCATTTGCGAAATACCATATGTTCATTAAGATCTCATAGCTGTTATTCAGTAAACGAATATATTTAGAAAGCGATTTTTTATGGATTTTAAGCTATTAACTGCAAAGCATTGTGCAGCATTGGCACGTGCACGCATACTTGTATGCTTCGGTGCTATTACGTTGGTGAAAAATACGAGCCAGTTAGAGCGTGTCTAATCTGTGAAATAATGTACGTTTTCATGCGGAAGTGCAGATACACCAGTGCGATATTTGCGCAATACTTTACAATTAAATGTTCCGTTTTCTGTATATAAATATAAGAATTCTAATTAAAGTACCAGTATAATTAGCAAAAACACATGTGATTGTTGGCCGAATTTGCTTATTATTCTTATTATTTTCAAAGGAGTAATGCAAAAAAAATAAATAAATACGATTTCCAATCAGTTTTTATGAAGCTAGCTGTAACACAATCTATTCGCAATTTCTTTAATTCGATTAATTTGAAACGACATGCATAAGGATTAGCACTGTCATCGTTAATTTATTTGTTAGAACCAGCTTTAATTGCGCTTTTACTCGTTGCAGGAAACGCATTGCGAGCAGGAAGAACCTTCGGCCATAAAAGGATACAGTTCATGATGATGCCCATGATATATAAAATGGGAGTGATGATGACTATGCTGGCGGTACTAACAGTCATTTCCTTGAAGGGCTTGATGATCGGTAAGTGCGAAAAACTTATCTCTCCCTCTATTTCTTCGTAAAAATATAATACCGATCCGTATAGAAGATAAGATTAACGGTACATGCATGCGCCTCTCCATTTCTACGGTCACATATCGTTATTTGCATACTAAACAAGGACACGGATGGCTTACTTTTCGTGCGCCTCTTGTCCACACGTCAATATTCCTCATATACATTTTGCTCCTCCGTCACCTTTTCTCTTCACGCTCAATATACTTTCAATCGTATACCGTTTTCGGCATTCAACTGCATGTAAACAGGAGCTATACTGCTAGAAGAATTTTAAACTGGTCAGCAGTGATCTCGTTTCTTGGAAAAAAAATGATTAGAGGATTCAAAAGTTAGGTGGAAAAAGAAATGAGAGAAAAAGCCTGTGGGAACGAATCACTGCGATGTCGGCTTTCTTTCTTACGGAAACTCGGCTCTAAACCTACTTTTTTCACTCTCGAGAAACAAAGAGACTTACTTTTGCACAAGTTCAACGAGGGTCAGTCACTTTCGCTAAAAAAGATGTATTCCAAATAGTTTACTGCATCGACATTTTATTGCTCGACGAAATGTTTCCAACACTTTTTTTTTAAACTGCTCCATCTTTACTTTTTTAAATCTCATAAAAATATTATTGAATAAAATATATTCACGTGTAATCGAAAACTATCAACGATTTCCTTTACTGCGTAGCTATTACTGCAAAATACTATAAAATCACTGTAGTATAATATTATTATCGTTTACCTACAATAATCGTAATAATCACATAGTTTCAGTCACAGCGATTATAAAATTAATGAAAAAGAAAACGTATACTAATGAGTGCTTACATAATTCATTTATAAAGTTAATTATTTTTTTTTTGGCTTCTTTAATTAAACTGCTGTGTAAACTTTAACAGTCTATTCTTGCGTTTCAAACACAAACTTCGTCACGGGTCCCGCGTTATCGCGATCTTAGATGGTAATTATCCATCTGAAAGCACAAAGAACCTTAAAATTACAATCTTAATTACGCAGAATATTCTTAGACCATAGAAAAGGAAATGTGCGAAAAGGTTCTCGCATACAAAGTGCAACGTAAAACTTCAACGATGAATAGCAACGTAATGCATAACATGTTTCGGCTTAACTTATGCCTTTTCTCAAGAATCCCTGAAATTCTTCAGATGTAATTATGCAAATTATCAATCAATATTCAATAGAAAAACAGTAAAACAAAAAACACATTTTTGAATAAATTAGAAGTGTACGAAACTACTCCTATTGACTGTTTTCATGGAATATAGAATAATTTAAAACTGTATCGTAAATATTGAACTGAAATTTCCTGGTGTTATTTAAATTCATAACGAATATCGTATATATATATATGCCCTAACACTAAACCGTAGTAAAGTATACCGTTTTATATGACAAAATAAGAAATATTTTCTAACAAAGTATTTTATATGCAAAAAGAATTAGTTTGTTTTGTCAGCTAGAGAAACTAAAATATCGTACTCAAAGTTTCCAAAACAGTATGAATATTATATATCTAAACATACATAAAGCTAAGTAGATTAATTCCGAATGCAACCAGACAATACACGAGCATTATCCATGTTAACTTGCATGCTTTAGAGGGGAATATATTTTCAGTTTTCCTAGACTGAACAGTTCACTCTTCGCGGAAATTATTTTATATTTACCAATAGCATAACTCACAGTTAACTATAGGTGTCCGTTAGAGGTGTGATTATCATAATATACTCATGGACATTTTTCTCGTGTTTTCAAGAATGCTAAATCATAAAAGAAATCACAGAAGCCTGCAATTGCAAAAATGAATTTTGAATAAGCTGCCTAATGTAATAGAAATTACAATAATTGATTTAATGCTATAACAGCATTTATTTATAGATGAAGTACACTTTTAGAACAAATTAAAACACGTGAATAAAATGTCAACCAGATAACATGAAATATTTTAGAAACGTTTTTATATATATATATATATATATATATATAGATTTTATAAGGAATTTTTTGTCAGCTAATGAACATCCGGAATGTAGAATAATAAAATACAAATTTTATAGCTCCAAAGTTCCGTAAATAAAAAGGAAGTATCCATGCACGAAATGTTAATGACACATAGTCAAAAGAACTAATTTCATTTTGGTAACAAACAGCAACATTAATTCTTAGAAACAAAAGCCTTACTTGCGGTGATAGATTTAATTGTTGCACCATTATAGTGTATAATAGAGTTAATTACTTTCTGAATCTTTTAGAAAACTAATGTATCATTTTTCATTTATTATAATATGCAATTCTCGTTCACTTTCTCGGTAATTATACGAGCTATTAATCTTTTTCATTGTATCTTAAAATGTCCTGAGCCATATTAAATAACATACTTACCTTAAGTGTCGGTTCATTCTTTGTTTGAATCTATAACGTCTTATATTATTAACGGCACGTTTCAGCAATCTTTGACTTTTCAAAAACCTTTTTAAAATGCACATGCAGGATTCGTACAGCTAAAAATTCGACCTAAACTTAACTTCAAAATACCTCTCGCTATCTACAAAAAGTCCCCAACTAAACATTCAAAATACAACTCGACCATTTCCTTCTCCCTCCGTACGCCGTGAATCTCTCAAACGTAATTTTCCAACATCCGTTATAGGATAAACCACAAAGAGAGAGACAGAGAGAGCTATCACCTCTCGCAATAACGCAATAACATCGCATCTAAAACTAGTGTCATTTCATTCCACAGGCATGATACTGCTGGTCCTCAAGCTGAGCACGATCTTCGGCAAGTTCTACGCCCATCACGCGGCTCACTCGGCCCCTGCTTGGATACCACCACAGCCGTCCCAACCGCAGCCAGTTCACGTGCACGTGCACAGCGACTTGGGATACGGAGCCCACTCCCAAGCCTACAGTACTTGGGAGCCTCAGAACGGCGGCGGCGGCGGCGGTGGTGGTGGTCCATCCAATGTCGAGGAGAGCTACTACTACAAAGGCTAACGCCGCTACCGCGAGAGGAGATATTCGCGCGTGTACATCCTGCGAAAGCGAAAACGTTGAGCTTAGCGACAAGTCGAGAGACGGATGCTACGCGTGGCCAACTGTTCAGGGATTCTTCTAGGATAATAGATAAATTGGACTTCGGTCTCGATCATCGATCGTATACGGTGCTCTTGTCTTTTGCTGTTCGTGTCTCGTGTGCTTATATTTATTTATTTATTGCTAAGCGTTCGCCGAAGACAGAGTGTGTATACCTATAGTGAGCGATTCGGTGGATGATCGATGGATTTTATAAACCCGGAACGAAGTATAGCGCCTACGGTGATCTGTGATCGATTGCGACTCTCGTCCAATTTCATGTCGATTCATTTATCAAACAGTACGACAACGTTGCCTTAAGATTGCGTAATTTCAATGGCTTATTTCAATTTGCATGGAATTGTCGAGATTTTTTGGATTGACTTTAGATAATTTCCATGTGTACTGTAATCGACAATGCACATTATTGATGAGTGCACTGAATACTCGATATGTAAAATTTAATGTCTCGGTACTTATTGGAAAACGTATCAAGAAGGAACGCTATATTCAAATAATAGAGCGATGAACAACAAAGTTCAAGAATAAAAAAATGTACTTAGTTTCAAAAACTGTATATTTGACAATGTTTTCTTATGAGCGTATCTATTGATGAGAATAGAATGGGACATGAATTAGACGAAAAGTCACACTAAAGCCATAGCAATATGTAAAAGTTAAACTGAATCTCACAAACTGCAAATGATTTACGTACACCAATATTTGTATACATGTCAGTTGTACATTCATGAAAACGAACTAGACAATTTATAATTTCTATAAAAATGCTTAATAGCTATTGTAAATGCATGTACTCTAATCGCTTTAAATGCATATGTGTTTTGCATACAATGGATTTGCAAAATGAAACATTGTCAATATGAAATTGCCGGTATACCTAATAACGCATACAAAAGAAGAAAGAACTCATTGGGTTTCTTGAATTTATGTATCAGTTAATGACGCATTGTATAGGCAATCATGAATTTCTTTTTAATTCAATACTGTTTTCTACAGTTTGTGCTATAACCAAATTGAGCTTTAATAATAATTCAATACATAAAAGGAAGATCATTGCACATATTGATTACTATTAAATATTATAATATTTATATAGGTAGTTTAATTATTCTTATTAGATTAATCATTTCATTTATGAAAAATTTATACAAGTTTTATAACTGCAGAAATTTGTTTCAAAATTATTAATGCGATAATATCAAGTTTATACCTGTTAACATAAAAATAGTAGGTAATAACTTCTGCGTACTTTCGCACAGTATTCGAAGTTAGAGCAGCTATAATTTTAAAATATTATTTCTACTCTGAATTAAAATGTTCTTTCAACTTCTACTATACAAATTTTTTTCTGCGTGTAAGTTTTCTTAATTTTAAGTAGGGTTAATCCGTTCCCTAGCCGAAAATTAATATATGTATAATACAATGAAAATTAATGAAAAACGAGTGATTCGCAGTAGCTGTTCACTAATTTACTTATTAGACAGTACAAACTTCGAATTTCAAACTAGTTTTTAATTTCAAGCTAGTTATTATTAGAAAAGAATTGAAATATAAATTACCTTCAATATTTTTATTAAATATAATTTTATAGTTTTTATAATCGATAGTATTGTATGTATTTTGAAAAAGAACTTTTCAGTTTATTCGATATTTGTAACATTCATTAACTTTTTCTGCTTCGTTGATAATTATAAATCGACTTTAGTGACACAGTTTTAATCGCCAAAGAAAAGGAGAAGGGTCCATAAGGGCGGTATTCGGCTCCACTGCAAATCACGCAATTTTTTTAGTTTTTATCTGGACTTTAGATTTTAAGGATAGTTTTAACGTTAAATTTGTGAACGGTTTGTTGATATTTTCGGTCAGACTCTGCTTTTCTTAGACCACGAGGCGATGTTTATGTCGATATTAAGTTGTTACCATTAATTATTTGTGTAAACAAATTATTTGCGTGTAAACACCGAATCGAAAGCAATGAAATACGTCAAAATATTAATTTAATGCCAGAATTTGATACTTTCACAAACGTTAAAAATACGAGCGAAAAGAATTTTTCAATATACTTAGTATACTTATATTGTTTACTATTATACACGTAAGAAAGAGAATACTTAATATAGTTAATTATTTTTTATGATTAAGAGATACGCTCTTTCTGAGCTAAACATTCAAAACACATCTTAAACCACTATAAAATGTTTAAGCTTGTAAAATCTCATATACAGAATGTCATATACCAAGCACCGTATAAAGTATTCGTTAAAAACGAGTTCTATATTTATTTGCATACAATAAACAATTCATGATTTATTTATTATATTTAAATATAAATTCAGGTATTTATTATACTAACAAGTAATTAATTAATAGTATATTATGCATCTAAGGAGAAAATTACTTGGATAGTCTAGAACTCTCGTAAATTGACACCCGAACCGAAGGCGAATCTCTTTCCGAACATATCAACGTGCGTGAAAGGCAATTTAAAAAAAATAGCATTTTACTCACGGAGTGTGGAAAAGTATATTATTTTGATTTGCTTTAATTTTCTCTCATTAATAGTTGATCGGCATATAGAATATTATAAATTCTTTTTCTCGATGTACTCCCAACCCTTTATGAATGCTTTCATTATAATATTTCATAGTATTACTATTTATAATAACTAAGCAGTATTTTTTTATTATACACATATAGTTAAATCACGAAAATGTCGATTACTATCAGTATAATCGTAAACAAATAAAGAAAAATGTAGATGATTATACGAGTTAATCATTATTCAACTTATATTTAGATATCATTTATATTTTGAATATGATGTAAATACATTTATTTATTAATATACTGGAATATGAAAATAAAAAAATGTTTCTTCTCAACTCATACAGCTTTGGAACACTTAAAAGAAATCAGTCTTGTTTGTTCTTTTAGAAAAATGATCAGTGGCAGTTTGCATATCTCGGCTAAGATTCAAATATAGTACCTTGTTAAAAATTACAGATTATAAACAATGAAAACGATCCAGAAGGATCTTTCACTGAAAATTATGATCATATACATATAAATAGCAAATTTTGAAATGCGATAGATAATTAAAAACAATTTTGTCTGTACTGATTTGGTTCTACTATAGATGACGATTTTATTTTTAGAGAAGTTTAATAGTATTAATATTTTTGATAATGTAGAGTAATGTAGAGTACAGTGATAGTATAACTACGGATATCGCTAAACTTATACTCTTAGTAATGTATTATAAAAAGGGCAATTACACGGTTAAATAAGCACGACGGGTTTTAATAAATATAGAAATGACAACTCCTCACTCTCGATCTCCACGAGCTAAAACTTTATTTAAAATTTCTACGCTCCTCTTCAGGGCTATACAACAATATACATTATACACTTAACATCTTAATTAACCAACAAATTCAATTACATAATTTAAATAATCTTCGCTTATCAAGTTTTTATAATATATACTTTTAGTTTAATTAGTTACAACAGTATAATGTCCATCATTTATTATCTAAAATAATAACGGTTATTAACAAGAGATATTATTTTAACCTGTCACATTGAAAATTATTACACTCACAGTACTTTTCTTTTTTGTGTGCTTCGCCAAGGTCTTAATAAAGCTTAATAAAAAAAGGACTATCGAACCTCAATATTACGTACTCAGGTTTTTATATAATATATACATACATATATTATTCTTACACAAGAATCAAATATACTTCTGATCTAAATAGATCGGCACTTACTCATTTTATATTCTTTAAATTAAATTGTTAAATGAATTCTTCCAATAAACCAACCATAATGGAAACTAATAAAACTATGATTTAATTTATACTCGATTCCCTTTTATTTTTATTTATATTCACGAATTGACTAAATTTCGTCTCGTATTAAATTAGCTCAAATATAATATAAATTTTAAACTCCGACATTAATAAATTATCGCAATACTACAAGTTCTACTTAAAATCTTCTACATAAAATACTAAACTACTTAAAACCTATTAATAAAGTCTATTCTTTCAGTAAACGTTGTAAACAAGTCTGCTCCTATTTTTTCTCGATATCGCAACCTTATGTTGCACACCAAAGCCACGCAGCTATATACACGCATATAGTTAGCCGTACACAGAGATCTGTTTTGTGGCAAACCATAATTGTTATAATATAGCATTTAACTCGTCGTGCAGCTTATATACAGATATTCCAGCGAGTCCGTTCCCAATTCGAACATATCAATTATAGATTTCGTTTCTCGATTGTATTTATTAATATTAAATCGAGCGAGTGCTTTCGCGCACCATGCCATTTCTCTGTGCCACCCAAGAAATCGATGTCACACATAGACAAGTTCCGCTTCCCATACGCATGTACACCAAACGATTCTCGATTCTCTAATCTCGCCGCGGCTCTGATGCCCGGATATATACACCTCTCTTAGAAATCGAGCGCATCTTATGAATAAGCCGAAGAAGCGCATGAATGGACATTGCCCCCTTCTCCCCCGATACAAATACGGTAGAGAGCACAACCAAAGAGCGACGGTTATGCAAGCTGTACATATATATACCAATGCGGACCGCTGTACCAAAAGCGATAAGCGTTCAGCACCGAGTAGTGGTTTTTATTGCTGCATTCGATGCCGTCGCCGCTATGCTCGGCTCTTCAAGCTTGGCTAGTCATCCCATAAGTCGGCGCGGTATACCCGCCTCTCATATATATATCCTACAGCGTCCGACTCGCGTTTCTCCGTATCGCGCTATATGTGCGCGCGATAAATTGCAATAGTCGAGCTATAGCCAAGTGTAAGTGCACGCGGCGAGACCCAGTTAAGGTATTAGAAGCAGCGGTAGTGGGGTTTCGTGCGCGGCTTGGTTGTACCGGAAAAAGGAGAGAATCTCGCGCGGCTTCCGCGAGTCCGAGCGGATCCTTGAGCTCGCAAGACGTCGGTAGCGCGCAGTCCTGCGCCTCGCTCGGATTCGATCGTATATAAAGACGCGTTTTTCCCTCGGACACGCGGCCGCGCGCTCGAGCCGTGGAAAAATCGCTTGTAGTTTAGTCGGGCACGAGGAGAACGGTAGCGGCCACTTTTTCTCGTCTATCGCCTCTCCAACAAGGCCAATATTTGACTGTTTGGCTGGCTTGTACGAGTGTGGTCAAATAAGACTTCAGAAACTAAACACACTCGAGTGCCTCTCTCTCTCTCTCTCTCTCTCTCTCTCTTTCTCTCTCTCGAGGGCTCTTGGAATTCAACGAGGAGTCGTTATTGATGCCGACCACGAGGAATCCCGAAAAGCTGCTATGCTAATCCGGAAGTCTGCGTTTCCGACGTCTCATCGATGAACCGAGAGAAGAGCGATTTCCGTGTATATATAAATATAGACGAAGTGGAAGTGACACGCGCGCGTAGGCGCCAACTCCGTCGAGTTTGAATATCGCGCGGAGAGTTGCGCGCGAGCGCGTATACGATCAATCGAATGTCTGATTGTACAGTTACAGCCCGCGGGCCATAGACGCGGTATATATATACATATATATAAACTGGAAAAAAAAATAAAGCAACGGTTGCGCGCGGCAGGATCAACGGCAGGAATTATGAATGGCGCGGGATTCGTTCTGTGCTGCGTCATCGTCTCCCTGTTGAGTCTAGATCTGGAGGCGTTGCCCGCGCGTAAAGACGTCGGCAAAGCCAGGGACGAAGAAAGTAAGCGAAATAGGTCGGAGCCCGCAACCGCCGTCATCGTCCACAAGGATTCCCCGAGCTCGACTCACTGGATCGAGCCTATTAATGGTCTCAAGGTCAATTACACTAATAAGGAGTTGATTGTCAGATACTCGCCCGACAATGAGGACGGTAAAATGCTTTTCTATTGTAGCGTATGGACTTTTTAAAAGAACGCCTTCTTTTCTCGCCGGCGCACTTTCTATATCATTATCGGCTTTCTTTGGCCTCTTGTGTGTTGTGCCCGCAAAACTGTTTTGCTTCCGGAATTCAATTTGGCGCCTTTGATCTTTGGCGAGCTGCATTCCTCGATTTTCAAAAATGCTACCGAGCGCGGAACGGTATAAGAGATTTTTAATTGCCAGAAGAAATGCAGGTGCAACAATTAACTCACGGATTTGACGGTCCGTTCTAGTTTTAGCACCAGTGCTTTGTAACAGTATTTAATTTTAAATATAAATGCTCGTAGATAATTTGCAGGCTTTACTTTTTCATTCGTTTTTCTTATGCTAATTAACGAGATCTCTGTTGGATTATATCAATCAGAGAAGGCGGAGATAAAATTACATACGGAAAATGCACATAAATTTATAGTAAATTTACCTTCACTTGGAAGTCCCACTTATAACTAATTGATCTAGAATATATGAAACATTTTTACTTCGTATAAAATACTGAAAAAATGCAACTTATAAAAATTATTATATTATTATTATCATTGGAAATGACGAATTTTACAATTTTAGTTAGAACTCATAAATTCTGTTTAAAAAGTATATAGTTGCTATACTTATTGTTGTCATTCATATTTTGAAAACTAATTTATTTAAACTTAATGTATTTAAAAATTGTATTTATAAATCTATATTAATTATATAATTAAATACGTAATACAACATATATAAACAATTCAAGAATTATTTAAGCCAATTTAATAAATAATTTTCAAGTTTCGAAATTAACATCAAAATTTTAAATATTATTATTTAAATTTTCTATTAGTCTTCTTTATTCTAAATTAATAATAAAAATTTAGTTTTTGTAATTATTAGGTGTACAACTTTGCTTCCGCCGTTTTTCGATAGATGGCTGCAGCGGTAAGTGCCGGTTGAAATAGGCAGGTCAAAAATTTCATACAGTAAGCTTGGACATCTGTCAACATAACGATAGCAGCACATAAGTGAATTTGTGTTTGCATCAAAAGTGTATTCTCGATCGAAGATGTCAGTTTTCGAGCCAAATTCTCGTCATTTGCGGGAAGTGTTGATTTTCTGCTTTCATTTGAAGAAAACTGCGGCTGAGGCTCATCGAATGC
>UELV01137315.1:0-15210 GCA_900490015.1 Megastigmus stigmatizans
AAAATAAGTATGTCAAAAAATGGAATATGAATTCAGGTTAAATTTGATAATTCTAGAAAATAAGAATTCTCCGCGCTTCATTAAATAGAAAAACATATATAGTATATTGAATTCAAAATTTATTTTAGTTTTTAAAAACATTCTTCTGGTATAGTAATAATTAAGAGTAAATAAATTAAAAATTGCTATACTGGTATAGTAATTATTAAAATAATATTTTCTAGAACTTAGCATACTTCAATTTTACTATACTGTCTCCTAAACATTAGTAAACAGCGACTCTGTCTCACCATTGCTGAATATTATAGTAATTTTTCATGAAGTTTCTCGCAATTTTTAGTGAACTATTTTTCTCCGTGTATATAAGATAAATAAATGTTGGTAAAATTATGCAGCTGACTGAAAACCCTCTGCTTAAATATACTCGTAAATCATAAATCATTTTTGGAAAATGCCAAATATAATTTTCTATTAACTTCTCAGTCGAAAGTATTAATTAACCGGTAAATGCTTGAAGTGGGCTTTTTATTTAGCCATTTCGTCACTATTAACCTCCTTTATTATAAGAACTTCCTGACAATGTTTCGTACTGTGAATAAAGATCTCACTTTTACAAATAAGACTTTTGAGCAGAAGCAAAAGAGAAGTGACGAGCGCTGAAAGGATACAATGCCTACGGCTAGAGATTTAATCGGTATAAAACCAGTGACCTTTCATTGTAAAGCGCTCTTGTAGAGCATGAAAAAGTATTCGTTTTGAAAAATATTTGATTACCTTGTACTATTCCCTAGACAATACTTGTGCTTTACTTTTTACTCGCTACTATGACACTCGAAATTTCACTGACCGCGATTTCGCAGTTTTGTCATGTAAATAAAGTGTCTTACCAATTGTTAGAGGATGAGAATAAATAATTATATAATTTGGTGAAGATAATTTATTTAGGTCTGCGTTTGCATAAGAGACAACAATTTTTATGCCAGTTATTTCATCAATAAAGACAGTTTTGTAAAAAAAAAAAAACACTTGTTATCTTTGTTGGGAGCTACTTTTAAAATTTTCATTCTTAAAGAAATTCGTTTCCTGAAATTTTTTATTATATAAATACATTACATATTTTTATAATATATAATATACGTATAATATATAATAATTTTATATATTAGATATTATATGTTATTTAAATATAAAAACAGTTTTGGAAAAAAACTTGTTATGTTTGTTGGGAGATACTTTTAAATTCTTTCATTCCAAAAAAAATTTGTTTCTAAAGACGAAGTGGTTTTGGGATGAAAGAATATAAAAGTAGCTCACAACAAAGATATCAACTTTGTTTTTGCAAAACTATCTTTATCCTATCTTCCGTTTTCCTCTCTAAATCCTCAGAGTGCAATTTTAACTTTTTATTTCCGAGACACCCAAAAACTGACTCACGCTTCTTATTCAGTGCATCATACGAAATATTTCAAATTCTTTTCAGATTCGATAACGGACGAAAACGGGGTATTCCTCAGCATTTATCTAAAAATAATACTGAAAGTCATTCATAAACGAATCCAAAGAAAAAAAAAGAAATGCATGACGTTATATTTTTACAGTTTACCTATAAGAGGGCATATTATGGGTGATTGCCGATTCTCTTGAGCCGTGGGTTTTGCCCAGAGCTTCGCGCTTCTCCCCACAGATTAAATCACATTGTGTGTAGGTCGTCAAACAGTTGGTCTTCCCTATAGTCTCAGCGGTAGGTCGCATACACATTGGTACTACGCAGGCCAGTTACGCAGAATGCGGTTTTTGGACCATTACTTATTTTATCTTAGCATTATAACGATGTTTCACGCGTCGGACTCGTAGTTTCTATACTTTATGCGCGTTACTTGCAGATTCGACCGTCCGATAACGTCAAAGGATATAAGTTACGCGAAGAGAATCTCTTTCCTTGCTGACGTTGCACGCGCGGCCACTGAATGAGATGGGGTTTGACCCTCGTTCTCAAGTTCAATACCAACAACAGTTATTGTCTGAGAGTGAACTATATGAAATATGAGTTGAGCGTTGATTTGGACAGGAAGGAGCGCGTCCTGTTATCTGATACTATATAGAGCAATAATACTGTTGAGGATTCGAAGCTGATTGTGAGATTCTATATATAAATGCAATTACTGGGCAAATTACTCGGCGAATCAATGACTTCTAAAGCTTTTGCGTAGTCACATAATCTCAATTTTAGAGAAAGCTTATTCTTTTTAAGATAATAAACATAATTACGCTGCAGACAATGACTATTGTGTAGCTCTCATTTTATGTCAATATTTGTACTGTTAAACTATTGATGATACAGTATAAAGATACGTGCCATTTTAAATTTTAACGTATGAATCATTATTAAATTGGTCTTGGTTTTCACAAAGTTTAATTACAAACAACAAATACATTTTCTGAAGCAAGTATCTTGTTAACGAAGAAAACAAATGAAATGTACATGCAAACCCATCTCCTTATCCGCGATTCGCTATCTTTACGCAATCTCAATGTCAGTTTAATGAAGCACCTACTGGAATTACATATGCGCGCATATATATATATATATGAAAGTAGTTGTTTCAATGTGAGATCTGCTATCGAGTATTAACGCTAGGCATAATTTGTCTAGATAATGTTATCCGCGTGTGCGATAATTTTTTATTTTCATCTGTGACGAAACTAAAGAATCAGCTGCGTTCGCATTATATTTTTATTGTCATAATGTTTTCTCAAATTAGTACAATAAAGAAGAAAATATAATTAGTAATTTATGTATGAGAAGAACTGTTTATAACAGTAATTCATTTCTCTGTCATATTTGATTGCTTACTTATTTAATAAGATAAAGTAAGGTATTTCTCTTATACATAAATATGAGCTGCATAAGTTTCTCCCATAATCAAAACACGATAAGACCATTTCTACCGAAGAATTTGATAAAAAGAATTTATATTAGTCAATTGAGTGTTATTAAGCCATAATTTATAAAATAATTCAGCTCGTAAATAGAGATTCATTTTGAAATCCCGCTGACAAACTTTCGCTAATTAATCTAATCACTCATTCCTGCCGAGAGATGAATGAGCTGCGTAAAAGAGCATCATAATACACACGTAATACACTTAACGCATTAATCTCATCGGCACAAAAACATTCTCTTATACCATTCAAACGCCACCAACTAACACGAACAGTTACATGCTTTCGATGTATCGAATTAACAAATACACAGAGGTACACACAATATCGCACAGTGTTTATGTCGGAAATCGTAATAAAGGAGGTAACAACAAAAACATATATGTGCGAGTGTGGAGGTTTCACGAGTGCCGAAATTTTCAAAGATGCTTTTCCCCGCGATAATGTAATCCTGATCGATGGCTACTTAAGAACGGCGCCGATTAGAGGAATACTGATTTCGGAAGTAACGAAACCTGCGCGCTCATCTCTGACACTTTCGACACTCGTATCCCCAAATACTTTGAACTTACGTGAGCTTATACATAGAGATTCGTGTAAAGAAAGTAAAAGTGAGCAAGTATCAAAAATGCTAGATTTTGGTAGGTAAATGACTACTTGGACGCCACACACGTACACAGACTTTTCGTTGCAACATTAAGATGACCCGGTGTACGTGTGTCACTCGCTCGACTGGTTCGAGGAACTTCTGCATTGGATCCGCTTTATGAACCTGCTATGGGTCACAAGTCGAACCCGGACCTCCGCGCGCCAGCATTCGAATCGTGGAATTTTAACGCGCGAGGCGATTAGTGAGTCGCACGAAAGATAAGGATCGCGTTTCTTCGTTATGAATGGATGGAAACTTTGGGTTTTGATCGAAAAGCTGGAGAAAAATCGACTGTGGTTTTATTGTGAAATGTCGCAGCAGTGTTACGGGTTTCGCTGAAGAAAAATGGTCAAGAGTTTGAATTGATTGAGACTATTCCGGAGATCTGTTATATAACGGGAAATCTGCTTAACTTTTATTGGTATTACTTTAATAATGTGATTCTGATATAAGAATAGAATTTGGATAGATTTTACTTTATTTTATTTATGATTTATAAATATTTAGTTAATTCAAGTGTTGCTGCATGTATTGAATGAATAGGACTATGTTACAATTTGAATCACTTTTACTTTGTTGTAAAGAATGTTAACCGATACAGCTACTGTGACTCACTCAGAATCACATCCAGGATCTTTTTAAACTTTTTCTTTATTTTGTATACTTATTTTATAATTTGTACCACTATTGATTTTTTTCAGGATTCCATTACGGTGTTATAACCGTTTCTTGTTATATTTCTAGTAAAGTATAATTGAGAAAGTCTTCGCTATACATCAATCTGAGAAAGTCTCGAGTCATAATCCAATACTATTGAATGATGATACAATCAAGGATTTCAATAAGTTATGGATATAAAAATTGCAACTTTAAAGAATCGTTATTGCGATCTATATTTTATTAAGAAATGTTGCGTTCTAGATAATTTTAGAAAAGAAACTTACCATTTTCTATATTTTTAAGACAAATTCATGTTAAATTAGAAAAGTTTAACAATAGATCTTATTCTCTACCTGTTTTTTTTACATACTATTCACAATAAGTTCAAAATCTATTTTTATTTATTTAATAATATTCAATATGACAAGCTTTTTAGCATCAATTATAGAGAATATTAGAAGTGTTTACGTCGAGGTTTACAAATACTATAGAAAGAATAACATTTCGCCTAAAGGATCAAATGACCTTAGTTGGTTTTATAGCGATTAATACTTTACTAGGTAAACATTTGAATAATTTTTATAAGCCCAAACAATAATTTTTAATTGCGTATATTTATTTTTTCTATAAATAGACGAGCGCGATTAGAATATAAAATTTATAATTAAAACCGTAATGCACATTACCGCTTAAAAATGAATAATGAAAGTTTCAAATTACGATTATGTAACACTAATCATAGAAAGTTATTAAATGATAAAATTTTGTAATAATAGAATATAGTCACGTACATTTTTTAGGCAGAATTATATATTATATTCCATTTATTCAAGATTTGATGTAATAAACATAAATGCTGAAGAAGCAAAATTAGTTTGTGAGATATTAAAGCTGATGTAAAGAAAATAGTTCTAATAACCTTTAGATTTTGGCACAAATATAATAACAGAAAACAAGGTCTTTTATGATTTCGAATCTCTACAGAAGCATATCCATAAGAAAATATTGCGTAAGGTCATAAATAAAACGCATTTTTAAAGGAATTTTTCGAGCTGCGGTCCAGTGTTCATTTAGTGTGTACTCCAATAAGAATGCCAAGGTAAAATTTAATTTCATTCAAGGTAGAAAGGATTTGGTCAGTTACTGAAAATTGAAGAAAAAAGGCCAATAATATCTTTGTCTTAAACTATTCGTCATTGATGTGCTTCCATTTGAAACCCACTATTTTCTTTTGTCAGCGTATCATATCATCAATTATCTTCCAATACATTATTCATCTAACTCTTATTCAAATCGCATTATATAATACTGAAAACTTAATGATCATATACAAAGCAATTCAATTATATCTGACGAAATGATTATAGTTATTAATATGCAGTAGCTGTTATAGAAATATTATTAGGATACCAATTTTAAACGTCTATAAATTTTATTACAAAAATCGATCTATTAATAAAAATTGATTATGTGTAGATAATTGTCAATTGCATGTACTTGTAAATTACAACCGTAGGTATGATTAACATAATTTTAAGAACTAACCCGTTAACTTTAAAAAATCATAAATACATAGGTATCATATGGTATTTAAACAAATTAATGGAAACCCTAACCCGCATACTTCTTTTAATATCAATTTTAGATAAATATTATTTTGATGCTAATGATTGCGTAGCTGCGCACTTAACTAATTTTGTCATTCAACATATGCGATGTTTCGGCCATTTTTTTGGTAAAAACCCAACATGACTGGAAATTTTAAGTTAAAATTTTTCCTGAAAAGGGTCATGCTGGCATTTTACCAAAAAAATGATCGAAATTGGATACGGTTAAAGAAAAAAAATGGATTGGTTGCTAAAACCATTGGTGTCATTTCATTTAAGTATGAATTTTATATGATTGATATTCCAATACATCTTTCAACAAAGTCTTTAAGTTTAAAAAAAAATTGTGGGGATCGTATTTGCTGAGAAATATCAAGCTGAAAAAATTAAATTAGATTGTTGTTACATCGTGATTATATAATATAATTATGAAAATATTGCAAAGTTAATCCTTTAATCATCATTACCCTGTTATGCTGTTTAGTTTTAATACCCACTTATTAATTCAAAGATTACGCAGTGCTTATATTTTCATGTAACTCTATGAAATATAAATAATGCTAGGTAAATACATTGTATACAATGTTAAATCATAAATAGTTATTTATTCAATAACAAATTAGAGAAATTAGCATATAATTACTGTTTACACTGAAATTCACTTGCGGAAAAACCATTCCATCAGTTCATTAGTTCACCACGGTACACAAATCATAATATGAAATCATATTTTCTTCTTAGTACTTGATTTTATTTATTTTTTCGAGATTTACATCAACTGCCATTACTATTAATAAATTTGAATAAATACTATTGGAATTATTCTATTTTTGAAAATTTTATTTCAATTTTAATGATACTAATTATTTTCTATTCTGCAATATTATAAAGTTATTATTTTTAGTTATAACTTTCGAAATAAAGGTATCTCTTTGATATCTTGTAATATCTGGAGTAAGGCTGGTGGTGTCAACCTTAGCTCCATCTCTTGATGGTCAGTTGCACAATTCGAAAGGCAACCGATAGCAGCAAGTAAATTTGAGAAATTCTTCTTTGCCGACGATAATCTTTGTTTGAGGAGATAAAAGTACTCTTTTAATTTTAATTTTTAAAGAATTTTTGTTCTGTTAATAAAAATGCATTCATAAAAGTATTTACCATCAGTCTGAGATTATTATCAGTCTACGATTCAACATTTTCCATATACAAGAGTGCGATGTTACCGACGTTTCTACGTGACTTCCACAAAGTTCCGATAAATTGGCGCTGTATCAGTTGCTTTATGTTATATTCAGTATCAGTACATATTTTTATTGTGTTTTATATATTCCATATATTATATGTATATATTAGAAGGTAGAAAAGGATTTTCGGGTAGAGTGACTCACAAGATAATGTAGATATTGTCACTAATAAAATATAAATCGTTTATAAACGAGTTCTTAGAATTTTTTAAGAAAGAAAGCTGAGTCAGTATAAGTTTAGATTTAGAAGTTGTAAATAACTGATTTAGTATATGTATTGTTGTTGAATAAAAAACTGGTTTCTGACATTCCTTTCTGCGATGGCCATTTTCTGAACAAAAGCATAACATACAAAGAAAGAAAAAGGTGGGAGAAAAATTAAGAAATTTAACGTTCATTTATAATTTACTAATACAATTATATTATTAACAATAATTAAGAACTTATACTGAATATGTAAATTAAGTTCATGATCTAAATGAAAATGTAATCAACATTATAGAACAGTTATGCATCTTCACGTGCACCCAGGATAAACGATATTTTCCATTAGTCATTAGATAGTCGTTTATCCTTCGATCTCTACTTATAATATCTCTCACTACCGTATATACATACTTAAGTGCAATTCGACTCGGCCGCTTTTGAGATACTCATTTAAAAGACATCCAATCTCTTGAGTGCACGAACTCGGCACCTCACGCATTTCTTTTTTTTTTCTTAGTTTTTCCTTTTTCCCCGCTAAAAGACGCATTATGCTATGTAGGCTATATAAACGCAATCCTTTTGAAACTATCAAAAAATGTTACCACTTACACGTGTCATCTTATCGAATGTATATTCAGGAATGCTGTCGAAGCTGTCCTCTTTCTTATAAAAAGCGGAAAGTAGTGAAAGAGGGAACGACCGAAAGAAAGTACCTATAAGATAGAGATGATGCTACCTCATGATTTTGTTGGAATGAGAAAAGAATAATATTAACTAATGCCATTCATCATAAAAATATTTTGAAGCTATAGATAATTAAATATATATGCGCAAGAATTAAATTTAAATTAAACTAAATTATTGTTAATTAAATTACGTGCATTACAGTTTATTGAATAAGTTGAAAAACAAAGATAACTCGGACCAATTATAGCCACACATTATAAAATGAAAAATAAATATTTTTATATGGCAGCTCGAAAGATCGTAATAAGAAATTCAAAAGATAAAAGCAATTGTTCTCGCGGGTGTTTTAATCCAACGACATCGTACATTTCACGTTACTTTCTTTCGCATCCTCGTCCCCGAATCTCTTTAGCACGTAGGTATATCGCGCCGTATCAGAGACCAACACCTATTGTTATTGTCATTAAGAGAGGCTTCGCCGAGATAACGGGGCTAGCAGTTATACAGAGCCGCCTGCGCAATATTTATGAGCGAGTCCACACGTAATATGCATAATCGCCCACACGCCGCGGCCAGATTGTTTCGGATAAAGCGCGCATCCGCTAAAAAAAGCTGCAAAGACCCGGGATTTTCTAGCACAATGAACTTTTTCATACTCCCGTTTGAATTTAAAAAAGTATTTTCCAGGAAATTTAGGCATTGTTGTAATAAAATACGATTTTGAGGTTTAACGAAAAAAATATTATTAGCTGTGACAAGATCTCACAGTATATTTTTTTGAAATAAATAATTTCTGAAGGTAGTATTATCATAAATAGTTTAAAGTCGAAGAAGTATTCATGTAAAATGTATATACATCATGTAAGTGCTTAAAATATATAAGTAGATACATGCCGTGTTCAGTAAGACACGACCTTTTAACATCAGTTAGAGGGTTTATTTTCTTCTTTATTCTTACGCATTTTTGTCACTTGCTTAAAATGACTTGAGGCATGAGGTGCTAAAACAGAAGGTGTTAAGTTTTAACAATCCTCACTTCAAAATTTATGATTATTTTAAGCATTGTATTTTATTTTTTAGAATTTCAATAATTCGCACGTTTAGTATTGTTTTGGTATTACTACTAGCGTTAACTAAGAGTTATATTTATCAATATGTACGTGGATACCAAAAAAAAAAATAGTTAAAAATTTATCTAAAATCAAATGTAAATATTAATCGAAAGTAAAATCTACAATATAAATACTCATTCACCACATCAAATGAATCATAGAGATATAATTTTCAATCCTTGACAACAAGCCGGTCTGTAAAGTCGGATACCTATAATGGCATTATATGCCATTATATGCACCGGACCGGAGATCTGTCTAACAAATTGCGGTACGAATTTTAAGAAGAGAGAAGCCGCCTACAAATCTGGGTGGTATATAAAAGGGGACTATATGGACTGCCTCGGTGTGTGCAATACTGGCTTCCTCTCTCTCGCATACAGGACGCGTGTAAGTTGCCTGGGGATTCGGCTTCATAAATCCAGTGTGTGCGCGAGCGACCGGTGGCTGACAATATGAATGATGAATTGGGATTCGGTTGCCCTCCACGCTTTAAGCTCGCTGCTGCGCAGTGCGCGCGACCAATGGGATTAGCGCGGATAGAAATAGACACGGATAGACGTTCATTTCAGAGTCGGCGCGAGTGTTGGTCGGCCTTATATTTATTTATTTTTGTCCGGCTGTTTTTTGTTGTTGTAGTGGGAATGCAGTATTTCATCTCGTCAATGTATTATTTATGTATCAATAATGTATAAAACGTGGCTTTAAAATTACTAGACCAGTGGTTGGATTAGAGTAACTATGCTAAATTTAACTTGAAGAAAAGTGTAGAATATTAATTTGCTTCGATAAATTCTTGTCGTACATGATAATATGTACGATTGTTCTAAAATTCTTATAGTAGCTTTAGTATCTTGTGCATTAGGTGAATTAATACATACAGGAATGATATTATTTATCGCACAACATTTTTAACTTTGAATAAATCATAATTATTTGTCAACTAAAAATGTAGATTTTGTTGTGCGTTACTGAACAATCAAAAACTACATAAAATTGAAAAAAACGTATTAATATCTTATCGACATTTTATGGCAGATCATTAATGTACAAGGGCTATATAAATGCTTGTATACCTTTATAATGATTAAATTTGGTCTCAAGAAATTACAAAATGAACACTTGATGGGATATATAGCATTAACCAAATATACACCATCGAATTATTCAAAGGCCTCGCGCAATGCACAGCGGGCGAGGATATCTTAATAACATCGAAAGGGTGGAGCAGCCGTCCAAGTCGCCATCCCCCCGAAATATCGCTATTGTACTTTTCACCATAGGCCGCACCACTCGCTCTCGAATTCATTCTCCTCGAACTAGTTTGTACCTTCTCTCTTTCTCTCTCTCTTTTACCATCGCCGGCAAAAGTCAAGAACCGGAAGTGTTGCACCTTCTCTTTCTCCCACGTGGGTGGCGAACTTCCTGACTCCTCGCTCGTTTACATGCATAATCATTCGAGGCTCTCTCTCTCTCGAGCATATAGGTACATGCGAAACGTGTATACGACCTTTGCTCTCTCTCTCTCTCTCTCTCTCTCTCTCTCTCTCTCTCTCTCTCTCTCTCTCTCTTTCTGCACGTGCATTGTAATTGCTCGCGTGTTTTATGCATTCTTTATTGTTTCGAGGCAGTGCCCCGACATTTTGAAATTAGAAAGCGAGAGATTTTTGGGATGAGTTGAGAGATTAATAGGAACAGGGTAATTAAGTTGTACTCTTTTGAGCATTTCAATTGTTACTGATTTGAAAGTTGCGTGATTTAGTGTGGATGAAGGTTTTATTTTATACCGAGCGATTCGTATCACAATAGAGTTGAAACTTGAATCACAAAAAGAAATAAGATGGTTATTTGTGGATGGGCGTTGCAGATGTTGTCTAAAAGAGTAAATTTCAGTTAATTATATTAATACAAAAGAAGTAGATATAATTAAGAAATGCTACAAAAATTCGATTGAGTATAATTCCAAACTTTCATTTTAAAATAAAGAAAACTGTAGCTCCGATATACAAAGAATCAGATATCAGATAAAAAAACAACTAATACCTGATGTATATCGTATAGCGCGAAAATAGTGCGAAATCATGGGCGCGAGCAAAATGCACGGTGTAAAAAGCAAGCGCAGCGGTAAATAAATGATATTTTGCTCGCCGTGATACTTGAAAACAGGTCGCGCGCCGAGGAAAAGAATGTCACATATCGCACGGGGCACACGGGTTTCTTTTGCCAGAGCCTTAGCTCGTGCGCGTGCGGCGCTCTGAAATCGACTCGTCAGAATTTCTCTCTCTTTCTCTCTTTCTCCTTCACTTTAATGCCGGAGGTCTCTCTCCGAGAGGACGCTGATTGTGATTTGTGACGAACGTAATGGAGGAAGTCTTGATTTCTTCCCTTTAATATAGTGTGTGTGCTCCTGCCGCAACCGAATAAACCTGTCCTTTGCAGTCCGCAAAATTCACCACAGAACTTAGTTGCATTAAATCTCTTCTTGTGCGCTTTGTAAGCGTTAAATGTATAGGTATAAAACTGCTCGAGTTGCGTGAGGTCCAATTGCTCCTTGAGCCTCTCTCGATGTCGCAGAAAAATAAATAAATGTCTGGGGAGACCAACGTTTATTTGGAGGCCGCGGAACTGATATCGATATTTTTTAATGCGTATAATAAAAAGTGATGGAAAGTCCATACCACAGCTAATATCTTACGTGACGCAGACCTTTTTTTATTTTGTAATATATATTAATTATAAATTTAAATTAATAATATTATATTATATAAACCGGATTAATAAATGTTTAAATTTAAAGATTAATATAAAATATTAGAACAAAATGTGAACTCTCTTTATCAGTATATCGAATATATTCGATATACTGATAAAGAGAGTACATATATGTATTGCATTTTACATTTTGACAAACAAACATGCGCTTAAACACTTCTTCGATGGGGTATTTAGTACACAAAGAGCCTGGCGAAAATATCCAATAAGAGGAGCTGTAATATTTTAAGCAAAAACGAGTTGCATGCAGGTCCGGTAAATAATGTAAAGAGACTTTGATTAGCCCGTTGAATGATTTATCGCCGTTTATTTTATCCATTATAGCACATGGGCTTTCCGATAATCTCAGCAAAATTTATTCATGAACTCTCGCCGTGTGCATTTTGGGGTCTCGTGTATATACTCTCCGCCTTGGAAACCCTAAAGGTAAATCCTCGATACCTTTTCGTCTCAAAGAGTCGACTTTTGTCTGCATTTGGGCCTCTTGGAAATTAAAAACTCCGGAGAATACTAAAATTAATTGTTTTATCATTATAATGCGTGGAATTTATTTACATTTGTTATAGAAGGAAAATATAATAAATATCAGGTTTTTCTAAACGAGACTAAAGTAAATCTTATTAGTTGCTGATTTACTAATTATCTAAAAAATTGTCAAATGATGATTTTATACTCGATTATTTAGTGGTATGGCAAAACATCATGGCTTAGGATTTCTTAATTGTTTTAGCTCATTCAAGTACATTTTTCAAAAAAACTGTTCGATTATAATGGTGCACAGAAAAATATTGATAACATTTTTAGCGCATTATGCCCCGAGCCTAACATCAGATACCATCGAAACTCGCTTTTTCTCTTTGATGCTCGCTCCTTTATCTTCTACACATTTGAAAAAAAATAAAGGAAGGCACCAGCCATTCTGATTTACCGAAAAAGTTTCGGGAAGAGAGGCTCTATAAAATGTTTGCGTCCCGTCACGCTTAATCCGCTCGTCCGCAAGATTTCGATACCACTTGAGATAGAGGCAGACAGAGAAAGAAAGAAAGAGGAAGAGAGAGCGAGAGCACATGTGAAAGTTATATATGCGGGGGAGAGGCAGGAGTAATCGTTCCATGGGGGTTGAATTATTGAGCTACCACTTTCAAGTTATCAATTCTGCAATCCGGCTTGAGTTATTGCACGGACAATAATCATCGTTTTTCTTAATTTGGGTATTATTACGAAAAAGGATGTGCCTGCCTTGCGGGTCTACTTGCCCCTTTTTTTGCGCGGCCACGTGAATGAGCCTTCAGAAAAGTGAATAAGACCACCGTTTAATAAATGTGTATGCAGCGCGGGGTGTGGTCCTATCGTATTTTTAAAATGAAACAGCTATCGTGCAATCTTGTATAGAATAAATAACGACTGATGGCGTATAAATAATTTTATTTTTAACCATTACAATATTACTCCAATCACCAACAACAACTCGTTCCAATATATTTACAATAACAATTTAAAATGTTTATAAGTATTTCATTTTAAAAAACCGTAGAATTATGCAACAAACCATAGTGTTCGATACTCACTTTTGACATTTTTCAAGCATTTCATAATTAATCTCTTTTCTTTGCTTCTTTTCGCAGAGTTTCCATTCTCCATTCACTCACTAAGAGGGTTTTAAGAGGCTGTAAATAAAACAGTCCGCCAACACGAGTGAGAGAGAGAGAGAGAGAGAGAGAGAGAGAGAGAGAGGTGTGAGTATAAACACTCTGGGTTCGAGAAGATCGACTCGATGAGTTAAGTGTATAATATTCGGAAATTAAAAATTTTCAGAGCAATAAAGTCGATTCACAATACTTCTCTCGTTAATTTCGCATTTACTAAAATTCAATAAAATCTTCACTATATACTAACTTCTACATTGGGATGTGAGTGATAAATCTCTTCGAAAACTGCGTCCGAAGCCTCAAAAGAGTGTCAAAGAAATGTGAAATAATGGGAGGGAGGAAAAACCGAAGAATTGCAGCGGCAATCGTGCATAAAAATCTTTATTTATGAAAATGCGAAAAATTTTAGAGTGCACGTGTAATCACACCCGAGTCGCCCACATGGTTCCTGGCTCTAATAAGTATTGTTCTCTCAGGATCTATTGTCCAATGCCCACGTATAGTCCTCTTGCGACTATGGCGCATCCGTGATCAAATTTACTTTGGATTCTTTTCAAATAAATTGCCACTTTTATCTTCCCAATTCTATTAGAGCTATAACATTTTAAAGATATTTTCTATTAGTCATTCGAGTACCCATTGTAAATAATTAATATAGAAGATTTCAATCCAACGAATGAATTTGTAGACTTTTATTTTAGTTCGCAAGATGATGAAGCATAAAATTGTATAATACTCTTTATTAGATTTCATTATTCTCTAAAATATTGAAAGTATAGAATAACTCATGACTATATTTCATGTAACTATCCTAAAAATAGCTACAGTACAATAACTAACTGCCATATACACTTTATATAACAACGCTCTCCCACGCAACATTCGACTCTTTAGCGGCGACCCTCAACGTCTCATCTTCTTTCATTCCCATCCTCTATATCTACACTGCAGCTGCACGTGTGTTTTCCGTTTTTACTGTTGTCTGCTCGATTCGAGACACTGCGCTGCTGCAGCCGAGTTGATGCACGGCTGCCGTATTTACACGACACTCGTAGCAGCGAGAGTTCGCTTCGTGGCGCGTTTGACTAACACTTGAGAAAATCGCATTATCTGAGAGACTCTCCTCCTCCGGCTATAGAATCCACCGAGAGATGCTGTTATACCATCTACTGCCTTGTGCGCGTGTCCCTCGGGTAACGAATTTTCACCCGCATTAGCACGCATGGCGCGCCGCTGCCTTGCCAATTTTTCACTTTTTTTATACCTTCGGCTAAGTCAAAATTACGGGGGCTAATTTTGATATACCGATGCCTCAAAAGGATTTTGCGGGTCAATAATGTATAATGCATCGATTTATCCTTGGAGATTTATGGGATTTTTGTGTAAGGTTAGAATCCACAGAGATCGACTTTGTCTACACGGAGAAAAATACTCTCTTTAAAATTACTATAATCTTCACTAATGGCGAGACAGAGTCAAATTATGAGAAACTTTACAATAATTATAAAACTTATTAGCATACATTCAATAATTTCCGCAAGTCCTGACACTGAAAAATGATTAGAGTAGTAACTAAAAATTGCTAACGTGTATACTAAAAATTATGCGCAGTAAAATTTCAATAACTTTATTTTTTAATTTAGTAAATAATATTATGAATTTTGCTAAACAGTATAGTAA
>UELV01137316.1:0-38990 GCA_900490015.1 Megastigmus stigmatizans
GTGTGTGTGTGTGTGTGTGTGTGTGTGTGTGTGTGTGTGTGTGTGTGTGTGTGTGTGTGTGTGTGCGCGATGCTACCGAGTGATAAAAATATTTTACAATACTGCTAGCATTTCGCATAGATTTTATATATTTTTTTCCTCTCACCAAAGCATATAATTTCAGATTTCTACGAGACGCGCGAGCGTTTCTTTGGTAGATAAATTTTAATTAAAAGATAGTTATCGTTTTCACTTAGTACATTATTCGCGCGCGGGTATAATTATCTCGTTGCCGAAGAAAGGATATTCAATAATTGTTACAAAAGGGAAATTAATCTTACGGCACTCGGAAACTCGACTTTTTCGCATTTATTAATTGTGCATAAATCATTATTGTATGCCCATACGCATTGGCATGGTGCGTGCCATTAATTCTATAGAAATTTGCATTTCACGCATACATTATATTTCTAAATTGAGATACATAACTATATAGGAATACGTAGGATGAGAATTCTCTTAAGTAGGTATATATATGTTATGGGATCGGTCATTACGAATGTTGCGAAATAATTTAATCATATTTGCAAAGCATTAATAATTATTCTGCATCGCAAACAAACTCTTATAAAATAGATATCATCAAAAGTTATAGTTGATCGATGCGTGTCATTTACCTTATCTTTTTATACATATCTTTGAAAATTTCTCATAGGTTTCCAATTAGGAAATGTTGTATAAGTAGAGTATATATAGTATTGGTAGTGTCCGAGAGAATGTGAGGAGCCGCAATAGGAGAATATGCAGTGTATCGATAGCAGCGCGGACGTTTTAGTTCGGTGGTTACAGTCCATCTCGTTTCGGGTTCTTTTTATTTAAGCAAGTCAATATTAGTAAGTAAATTATTAGTGAATGCCAACATCTTTATAAAAAACATCATTAAATCACGCGAACAATGATGTAAGCCTGCAACTGGCAAATACCAAGCCCCGCAATGGATCTTAATAACATATCCCTATAGCTCGAATCCATAAAAATTCCCAACTGAAAAGTGCGACAAGAAAAAACTGTTTAGCATACATTGCAACGGAACATTATATATTTACGGAGGTACTGCACCGGTCGCATCCATAAAAGGTTACGCAACAGCTGGCCGAGCGCGAATTACACATGATTCGCAACGAAACGGTATCGTTTGTAAACAGCAACGCGATAGTTTTGTATAAGTTGTGACGGAATCGTGTGACTGCAAACGCTCGCGTCACTAAATTATGATTGATACGATTCATATATGCGACGAACGCGAACAGTCGGCCTGATTTCGGTGTATAATATATAGGTGCGAGCTTTTCAATGCACTTTGTCAATTTCGTGATCTATAAAGCGGCTCTTATTCTAAGGCTTCCTGCCTTTTATTTGCCTGTATAATTAGTGAAAGTTTCGAGATACGGAAGAATTAAATAAATCATTGATTGTCGATTGTTTATTGTAATGTTCGAGAGCTCGCGACAAGTGTCGTTTTATACTTTAATTTGCGTGGGTGAAATTTATGGGCATCGTTATTTACATCGAACGGCAAAGGCTGGGGATTCAATTTGCCTTTTATATGCGTTTTCATCTCGTTAAATACATCGCAAATTACAAGCGTATCGCGATTATGAAAAAAAGTTTACGGGCGCACTTTATGCTTTGCAAATCATTGTTCTCTTCTCCTACACTATATAATAGCCTTGATGTGCGATATTATAGATTTGTGCATTTATTTTGCGCAATAGCGCAATAACGTGTCCGGGTCGGTTAACATAATGATATTGTGGGCCCCAACTCAAGCGAAACTTAAGGATTAGATTTGAAGATAAGAATGTGTCACTTCACATTCTAGTTCCTAAATTTTGTCAGAAAAAATGTTATTTTAGAGTATTTTTTGCAAGTATGCGTAAACTTGTTACTTTAAGTTTAAATTTAAGACAAAAGGCCTGTTAGTAGCTTGGAGGGAAAAATTAACGCGAGTCTTGAATGGGTCGTCAGTTCTTTGTTTCTCGCGCAATACTCATTTTCAGGCCCAAAATTTACACTCAACAAGTCCAATATATTCGCAATACGACATCACTTTGGTCTGTCTTATGCACGCTTACACTTAGCAGAGGTTCTCGTGATTATCGCTAAACAATGAGCGCGACATACATGCCAGAAAGTTCGTTATAACTCTTTTCATTCGTCCGCGCTAATTGTTTAATAATACCGTCCTTACTAGATTTAGCTAGTTTAGTTTAGAATCTATGGACACATCGTTCGCCGCTGAATTGTAGGCACTAAAAGTTACTTGGTTAGCGGTAGGAATGTGGAAAATTTTTGAAATTCCGTCGACTGACACCATTTACTATTGTTACATTTACTATTGTCAACATCTGTGGTACGACATAAGTATAAAAGTGATAGAAAATTTTCGACCCTATTGTTAAGTTCATAATAAATATCCTATAGGTGCACGATTAAATCTCGATTAAACCAACCTGCGAGTGTGCAGCAAACTCTGTGCTAACTCAATTTACAGAAATTTGTCAAAGACCCGTGTCACAAATCAGCGTTATAACTCTAATGTGACAAAAAACTAGCAACGCTCACCCGCTCAAAGTAATACAGTGCCGCGCGGCATAAATAATGTAACACCAAAACAATTTGCATAGAACAAGCGCACAAATTGAAAGTAAAAGGCAAACGAACAGTGCATGTGCGTTTGTGTGTGTGCAAGAGAAAGAGAGAGAGAGAGAGTGAGAGAGAGCATTAGAACGTGCCGCGAATGATTCATCACTGCATTTATTCTTGAAAACGTCCATATACTCGCCCTGTTCATTGTTGCATCAGGCACAACGATATACTTGGTCAAACAAATTATCCAATTAAGCTTTATTTCAAGCCCCAATCAGTTAGTCTCCAGCCGCCGTAGAAAATGCAAAGTGGAGCGAAGTATATATAATAGGTATATATGTTGGATATACAATATGTATGTGTACGTGCCAGTACAAGTGTTTGTTCTCTCACCTCCGCGACGCATAACATCCTTTTCGATACTCACACGCGATATTTGCCATTCACCCCGAAGGCCGAGCGCGCCTGCAACGGTTTTATAGATAGGTATATACACACACGCGTATAAGTCTTGGATGGTGGTCATGCGTATTATACGTGTACGCGTATTGAGCGAGTGCTGCTGGATCCTTTTCTTTTGCTGGTGAGCTGGCCTGATCTATTCCTTGGGACTTCATTTCATGCAGGAAGTGCGTATTAGAGCAGTGCTTTCCTTCAATAACGAGACTGCGCTACGATTGCGCTGATCCTTTGTTTCTTCAGTTTTCGTGTTTCTTTTTTTTTGTTTTAGTATCGAATTTGAATTGCTTCTTTTGAGAGGAGGAATGGGCTTTTATGAATATTCAGGGAAGTAAGAGATAAGAATTTTAAGGCAAGATTTGCAATTTTTTTTCCGTAACTTTGTCATTTTTTTAGTTTTCTATTTCATTGTATACAGGAAGCATCCACAAGTTTATTAAGCATTTTAGTTTTTCTTATTTTAGGTACTACGAGGGCGGTAATCATTTCGGTGGAACTTTTTTATAGCTATCGGAGAAGGTGCATAAAGTAGCTTCGTTTGTAACATTTTTTTACCAAAAAATGGTTATTAAATATTGGTGTCAGAGGGCAATCGATTATGTCGAGTATTATAAGCTGATATAAGTGCTAAATGATATCATAGTTAATAAATCGTGACGTATATTATACAAATTCAAAAGTTAGACTCTTTTTATAGAAAAATTGTATTTGTAGAAGTGGTCTCAAGTTATACTCAAATCAGGCCGAAAGTTATTTGGAACATCATCCATACTTTTTTTTATTAACTCTTAAACGTAGTAGAGATGCTGACTATAATGCATTTACTCGAACATTTTGTCAAGTGGATAAATATGGTGTTAATATTAGGAGAAAAAATTGTTGAAATTAGCAACGCATACAAGAAAATATGTGTATAATATTCTACATAGGATGATTTTACACAATGTAGACAATTTTTAATCGTGTACAAATTTGTTATCCTCGGTTAAAAAAAAATGAATTGCCGACACAGCTATTAAATACACTGCTTGAATAATAAGCCGATTCGGAGATTCCTATACATAAAAACATATTGGTAAATGTCTTTGTGGGAGCAAAAAATTTATCAGGCTGCCATCTAGCGTTGTTCCTAGGAGAAGATAATGTTCTGAAACAGACGAGTCCTAGAAACACTTTGTAATTTATGTTTGTGTCAAAATTGCCCATTTATACTTTAATGTAACTATGAAATAAAATTATCTATAGTTTACAATACATTTTAAAAAGTGCACATCACTACCCAGTATACCATTGGCTCCTAAATGTCCACCAATTTTAAACTAAAAGAGCTCTTTAGAGACACTACTAGAGTGTAACTTTTGAAAAATCGATTTTTTTTGTTGCATATTTCGACAGTTTCAGGAATATACTATTAAAATTTTATATAAATTTTTCGAGTAGTTTTTGAATGGTAGCCTCCTAACGACCAGCTGATTTATAACAATGCAATTAGTATTTTTGTCTTTAAAAGTGTTTTTCTGAAAACGAGATTTTTCAAATTTGCTGCAGTTCTAATTCAAATACAAATCATCCGATCAACTTGAATCTTTTTGAAGCGTGTTCAGTATTGACCCTTCAGTTTTTCGATTGAATAAAATATGACAATTTGCCATGCAAAAAATCGCCAAATTTTTAAGCGTAATTTGAATTTTTTTCAAAATTCCACTATATTTTTGGATTCTAATTTTTTTCATAATCATGCATCATTGTACAGTAAATATTTTATAGCTTAACGGAATTTTTTTTTATTTCAAGCACTCTGAAGGCCGCAATCGCTGCAGCAGTAAGCCAATTCTTTTTTTTTTGAGTTTCCGGAGATGGGGCATAAGTCGCTGAAAACTGATTATTTTCATACAAAAAAATTTATGTTGTTACATCATTTATATACAAATACAATTTCAAAATTTCAAAACATTCCATGCAATCCTTTTCTTTTAATAAATTCCTGAAAATCATCTTTTTTTTTGGGTAGTCACCCTTTAAGCGAAGCTATTAACAAAAGTAGTCTTTTGGCTTGAGATCGGTAGGAATTCAGGAGGTATTTACTCCTCAATTGTGCATTGTTTAATTTTAATTTTAATTCAATTTTAATTGTTCATTGGGTATACAGTGTAGTACGTACACTATTGACTACATGAATTATTCTATGTTAGTCTCCTACACTAATAGCAGCTATTCTATTTCAAATTACAGAAGATGAGCACTTAAGGGCATAATAAGACATCCGCACATTTGACTTTATAGATAGATACCTTATTTTCTACTTATCGTATAAGAATAGCTTGTGCGATCGAGTTATAATGAGGAGATGGTATCGAAGACATCGCAAAAGGCTTATTTATAACGACGTAATTGGAGAAACAACAGCTATTTCGGTTTTTATTCAGTGTTGGTGGAATCATTTTTCTTCACTCTTTCTCTCGATATAGATATTCTTTTATTACCAGTTGCGCTGGTCAAAATGACAGTGCAAATTATACATTTTTCCTCCGCTATGCAATTATTGGCCACTTTGTACATGTGACTAAAGTTTGCGCTTTTCTTCATTTCGCACTTACGCACAAATTGATGGCTATATGCGACTAATGATCTATCGTTGCGCTTCGAATGCTTAAAAACACTTCTAGATGCATTATACACATAAATATTTTTCAATTGACATAACCAGTATAATGCGGATTACGCATATCGAATTAGAATATCGCATGGGATGAAATCGTTTTAACGATCTCTTTTGAAAAGACATTTTCCCTCTAGAGACTTGGGGGAATGATGCAAGATTTGGAGTTGTTACGATAATTCGTCATTTTTGAATAAATGATTATGAATGGGCTTTGTTAAAAAACGCATTAAAAAAAAAAAAAATTATCGAGTATCATAAAAAGTCAATTCCTTTTCATCGATTGATGATTATTCGTTTCGATTGATTTATATCGTGTAAATATAAGATAGCATGTAGCTCTAAAGAATTTGAGTATGGGGTTTTAGTTAAAAGTGATTAATATTCGAAGTAGGTTAGTTTAATTTAACATACTTAATTTTCCTTAATTTCAATCAGATGTCACATTCATATGTTAAGTTGTCAACTACATTATACTTTTAGTTAATTCTAGACAATAGGATTTCAAGGTAAACGTATAAAGCAATACCATTCCTTCTTTATAATACATATATATGAAACAATGTTTGTCTTTTTTCCAAGCTAAGGTAATAAGTTTCTGACAATAGATTTAAAAAATCATGTTAAAATGTTTTATTCATGCCGATGTATCGTTGTCATTTACATATATCACAACAAATTTCAGTACGTAAAATATATTTCAAAAAATGCTATAGATAGATAAATTCTTTCACTCATGACGTCAAGTGTCTCGAATCTATGAGGTATTCTGTTTTGTTAGATGTTTGAATTAATCATTCCAACGCAAGACGATCTACTATACTATTTACTATTATCACGTGAATTTTAATGCGCATCGCATAAAAGATTCAAGCTCAATTTACAAAGTCCCTCCATTGATACAATTCCTATGCATATTTATTGGAACTGCTGCACGTAACTACACTTCAAACTTCATAAAAGTCACATATCGAGAAGCTCATACACGCGCGAATGATTCTGCAATGGAACGACAAGATTTTTCAGAGTAATGCGCAAAAGTCTCTCATGCACGTATACATGCATCGAAAATTCATCAATTCCTTCGTAATCGACATTTCCTCTATTCTATATATATATATATATATAAAACAGCGATAGGTGCAGCAGTGCTCGGGTTTTTACACCGCTGCACTCGGCCGCGACTGCCCCCGCATCTCTCTCGATGCGCGCACATAGCTCAGCATCAGAAGAGCGGCAAAGGTGTACCGAACAGGTGTTAAAAGTATATAGTCGGAAAAATCATTGACCCATTTTTGCAGCGCGCGGCGCTGCTGCTGCTGCTCAATAAGAAAAAAAAAATAAGGATTTCATTAGCGAGGAATGTCTTGATTGCCGTAGTGGCGAGACCCTTCGGTGTCGTCGTCGTCGACATCTTACGTTGAGAACGCGTCACTTCATAAAGAGGCTTCTTTAAGGTTGTATTTACCGCACTTATGTTTGTCGCTTGTCTTCCATAGCTGCTAATAAGGAACTGCTCCCTGCTTTTCTTTATATCGTTGAATTTGGCTGAGATGAATCGACTGCTTGATTGGATGATGATATGAGTCAGTTTGTGCCTAGGAGACTTTAATTGATCTTTTATCCCGCACTAGTTGTTAATTATTGCAAAGTGATACCGGAGATCTTTGAAAATAATTACTCTATCTCTGCTATAAGTTCCGCACGTGTGTTATCTTGAAAGTTTTTCATCATTCCTATTTCCGATGACGATGTCGATGATCTCGTTAAAAGTTTCAAATACATTTCCGCTTACGTGAAAACTTTTTTTGACATCACTCGACATTAGCAGCGATGTAACAGAAGCCCTGCGTTTTCTTCTTATACGTCGCTGGGTGGCAGGAAGAAGCCGATATCTCAGCGGAGCGGTGAATAAAATGCCAGGGACATACCTTTTTGTACTCAATTTTACGTTGGTATTAAAACATTATCGATTTAAAGCCAAATTTTATGCAACAGAATTTAAAAAATCCACAAATCGCTCATTAGTGGTACATATACATTACAGATCTAAGAAACTAATAATTTAATTGAATAATATAGCTTATTATATTCGGCAGATTTTTTAAAAAATTTTTCTTTAAATAGATAAAGTTATAAAGCCAGATGGCATGCTCTTGAGCGTTTCGTTGAGATAGCGGCCTTTTCTTCCCATCCGACGATATATATACAATACCTACCTATATCCCATTTCATAATCAATGCTTTTCGGAAGCCTATTTCCTTGGTATTTCGAGGAAACCATCAACCTCGCAAAGCGCCATTTTTTTACAAAATAACCTGATCATCAAAGCACAAAAAAGCATTAATTATTCTGCGGGCATATAGGTACACGATGTATATATGCGAACTCTAAGTATACAGATTTTGTTTTCATCAAGCCATGCGAAACGAATTTTCCCTTCCGCGTTCGCGATTTTTACAAGATATAAGATGGGTATTATCCTTCCATCCTCGATACGCACAATTAATTCAACGATTTGGCGCCATTTTTTATTTTTACTCGGGGGAATCCGCATCGGAAAAACAAAGCTCCTCGAGAAAGCGAACAATCGGGGAAATTTTCCGCTATCGTCTCTCGTATAGATGATTCGCGTCTTTGCGTTGACAGATGAAGATTGCAAGCACGCGCGCTTTTTCAAAAAAAAAAACGTATATATATCGTCGAGACGGAAGAGTCAAGAACAGCTCGTGTTCTTTAACCTTGCTACGGCTGGCGTATAATCGTGAAATAATGCAGAGCGCGACTTATTATATAGGAGCTCGCGAGCGATGGGACTATTATGACGTCTCGCTTATAAGAGCGGAATTCGCGTTCTCGTGTGCAGTATACGTATATGAGTTTTTTTGCTCATTATCGGCGATGTTAGTCGGTAATGGGTCAATTACTCGGCTTTTGCATGTATTTATTAACAGTATAAATGATTCTGGAGGGGGATCGTGTTATTTATATAACGAGCCGATCTGCATACAATGTCTCGATTCAACTTCGGAAGAGTAATAGACTCTTGCCTCTTATCATTTTTTTTTGTTCGCGACGCAGGTGATAAGAATGATGCGCGCGTCGAATTATTGTGTATTTTTTTATGGCTTTGTGTTCGATTTATTATACCGACAAGTCGTCTGCCACTCGTTCTGCATTATTATCTGCCGATCTCGAGTGTTTTTTATCAACACGTCTAAATTTAATCAAGCTTAACTGATTGGAGGGTATATAGCATTGCTTAGCCGCGGTAATCAAATTATGCGGTATGCGACGAGATTACAAAGGCAAGTCGACTTGATCTTCTGTGAAATGATATATGTAAGAGAATATCACTAATTTATTAATGAAAGACAGTTAGTTGTTATACGAACTTTTATTGTCGGCGATAGTCTTCGCTCAATTTACTATACCTAATTATTTCAGTAATGAATGATGCGCACCATCATGTAATTTGCGTTACAAATAATGCATGCGTGAGTTTCTGTATAGATTAAAAAAAAGTGAATATTCAGCAAATTATATAGCAATTTGCGAGTTAGAGTACTTGTTAAAAATGTTGTGTTCATTTGAACTATTGGACATACGGATTGCAGTACAATTTTAAACATGTATATTGGAGACTAAGCAAAAGAATCGTGTTCTATATTCCATGTTTTTAAAACAATGTTAGCGTAATAACAGAAATATAACCGAGCAGGTACATAATTGTTATTTTGAGAATTTTTTTTTTAGCAATCTTCTATAAATAGAAATATATGAAAAACTGCAATGCGCAGATAAAGTGCTTCAGAGTCATGGCTTTGAGGAATCGCTCAGCGAAGACTTGCCATCGCAGAACATTTTTTCTCACTGACTCAGCTTGGCAAAAGTGCACAAGTCGCAAGGAATAAAACTATGTTACAAATAATAATTTATTCGATATTTTTCAGGAATTTTCTACAGTCGCGGCTATATCTTTTCTTTCTTTCTTTCTTTCTCCAAACGGACGAAACCGACGAGCTGCAGTTTTGTAACGAAGAATTAAGTGACGTGAAAACGTAAGGATTCATTTCTATTGTTATGTTTTGATGAAAGAGCAATCGGCACCGTGAACTTGTTTTGAAATTTATTATATATATTAGTAGATTAGTTCCGAGTACAACCAGACAACGAATACAATAATGTATTATTGGTTTTCGACATACAAGGGTGTAAAGGTAACTTTTTCGCACATGCGCGAAACAGTACTATACGATCGAGTGTCGAACAATATTTTTTGCAAGTCAGAGCTCGCGTTCAGTAGAGTGCGTAAACTCGCGTGACGTAAACCGTGTGCACAAAGTGCACACAGGAAAATTACGTTACTTTACTTACGCACGAACGTTACACGCGGAATCGCACAAAACATATATGTTTCGAGAATCTTTTGTCACAGTGAAATGTATAGCCTGCAGTATAAACATAAGGGTCGAGACTTTATTCTCGAATCCTCCCGAAATCGTACGCTGGCCACATGGTCAGTAGTGCAGCAGCAGCCGCAACACCATCACCGAGGCTATACACGCATCCATCAAAGTAAAGCCCAAGCTCCTATGCTCGGCGCAATAACCCGCGGCCGCGTCCGCGGCTCGAATGAAAGGGAGATCGCAGCGGCAGCAGCAGCAGCAGCAGCAACAACTAAAACGCACTGTTGTCTCTCCCTCTCTTTCCCCACTGTATCGGAGCTGCTGCGCACCTTTTTGATTTGTCGCTCGCGATCTCGGTGGTATAGGCATAATACACGCGCCGGCTTAAGCGTGCGAAGACCGCGTGCACACGCACACACACGCACACACACACACACATACACACACATATATAGAGGCAGGTCGACGCAGCCGTCGACGCCGCGCCAACCAACGCTCGAGCAAGGGGCCAAAGAAACGACGGGAGAGAAAAACGCTCGCGAGCGAGTGAGTGAGCGACTGAGCGAGCGAGCGAGAGAAGCTGCTGCGGGGGAGGGGAGAGAGTAAGCGAGAGAGGATTTCCTAGGTGGCCGACGATGGCTATATAGGCAGCCACGCGGCCGAACGGCTTTCCAGTTTTATTGTCTCCGGTGCGCCAAGTATATATTTATTAGCGCGGGCCCGACAAATCGCTCTCGGTCGCGCATCCGAGCCACCCAGCCACCGCCGCAGGTAGGCGCAATATATATATATACACCTTGTCGAGGTATACATCGTTCGATACATCGGTTCCGTGGTGCGCGTGCTCTCGATCTCTGGCAAGAAAAAAAGGACATTCGCTCTAGAGAGGATTATATACAGTGAGAGAGAGAGAGAGAGAGAGAGAGAGAGAGAGAGATGTCGCCGCAGGAAAAGTTCGGCAAAGTGCCGGAGGAGCTGCAGGACGAGATGTTGTGCGCCGCGAGTGTGGCAGGAGCCGGATCCGTCAGCCAGTCACTGGATCCAACGGCCGACGAGGCCAAAAAGACCTCCGCCGCGGGTAAACACGTGGTGCAGTCAGCCAAGGATAACACGGGAGCCAAGGACAACGACGTGGACTTTGACGATTTGCTACCCCACATAGGGGAGTTCGGCACCTATCAGAAGATACTCTTCTGTCTGATGATACCGTTCGCCTTCTACGTAGCCTGGGTCTACTTCTCCCAGATCTTCATTACCCTGGTGCCCGAGGAGCACTGGTGTCGCGTGCCCGAGCTTATGGATCTGCCCGTTGAAAGGAGGTTAGCTGTACTCTTATACCGCCCCATATTGCGTCTCTCGCGCTTCTGCACTTTTTTCTCCCTTATTAGCCTATCCCAAAGTTTCGAGTGTGCGCGGCGATCGTGCGGACTAGATATGCAGCGACTTTTGTTTTTGTAAATAGATTAGCCTATACGATTGGCAGTGAGTTTTGTGTATAGAAATTAACGCTTTAAGACGCTGATTCGCGGTAGTATATAACCAAAACAAAGTTTATCGTTCAATGGTATAAGAAAAGGTGCATGTGCGCAACTCGATAACTCACGCAAAAACGCAATCGACATCGTTTAATTTCTACATTTCGAATGAATATGATATTTTTAACGCTATGTAATTATAAATTAACAAAAGCGTCAAAACAATTTTGTCGGACAGTGAACTACCTGTCGCTACACCACCGCCATGAAAAAAAAAACAAAAAACAGCGTGAATTTGATCGCTAACAAATCCCATTGAACTGCAGCTGTATACCTGTATACTGCACACGTACCGAACGGATTTTTTCACGAAATAAAAAGAGCGCGCGTTCGCCGCGAGCGGCGTTATATTTTTTATGCGTCAACTTAGTCACCGGCTCACGAGATTTAATACGTTTATGCGTTAAAAATAGTTCGTTGCTAAGGTACAAATTACCTATGTAGATAAAATGCCGCGGCATTATACTTATACACACACACACACACAATGGAGCCGGTGAAAAAGTCCGCTACCTAATTTCACTTTTTCAGAAAATGACCGTGACTCGAATGCTCGAGAGTCTAGTGTAGTTGCAAGACATAGTATATAGCAGTAAGTAGTAGACGGCAGTATAGTCGAGAGCGGTAAGTCGGCGCTCGGCGGGTTAGGAAGTGTCATAAATTAATATCGCCTTTGATCTCGATTGCCACTAAACGCGTTTTGCGCGCGCGACCGCCGCTATACCGGAAATTATCGATGCGATCGCGCGGTCCAAAAATCTAATTCTTTTTTTTTCTTCATCAACTCTCTCTATATACTTTGTGTGCAGATTATCTTCCATTGTCTCGGTAATCTTTATTGGGCCATAATAAACGATAAACAATGGACTATTTGGATAGTTCACTACTTGGCTGACCTTTTTTTTTGTCCCCCGCGGATCGAATTGGAATAAATCATTAGGCCATAATTCACGGAGAATTTAATGCAAAAATTTCCAAATTATCGAGCGTAATTAGTTATATCTTGAAAGGCGCAAGGTTTTCGAAATTGAAGCGATCTATTTCAAGTTTCACTTCGCGCTTAAGTGTGTTTCTAGAATTAATTTTTTTTCAGAATATATGCGCAATATAATACAATGTACACATACGTATGCTTATTGCTGACAGGAATATAACGATAAAAAAAGAGATGCCAGATTAATACTGTATGCGCGGATAAGTTGCTACTGAGAATAGTCATATTTTCAATAGTTGCACATTCGAGTCTAGTACCTATATACGTACACTTAGGTATGCATGCAGATATACTTAAGTGCCTAATTTTAATTTACTCGAGGCAATGCCGCTGCCTATATTTATAACGAGCAAACAATCATTTTTCACGGGTTAGACCGCCTAAGATATTTATTTAGCAGTAAAGTAAATTTAGCAAAAAACACGTGTCTTGGGGCAATTTAGTACAATATTATACGATTCAATGCTGATGATGCAATCGAAACGAAAGTATCGTTGAAACTTGGAATAAAGATAATACCTGTCGCTCTCCCAAAGCAACGAGAGTTTTCGTCGACACGACAATTATCAAAGAGTCGAGATCGATCGTATATCGTACGTCACCCAATCAACGTATATATATTCATCAGCTGCAACGCATAGAAAAAAGGCGAATAACGTTAAAAGGCCGGACAAAAGGAATCCGCGAGCAGCAGCTTCGACGAGATCATCGTAAAGGCCAGTACATAGCGACGCGGTCAACTGTATACTTACTCAGCTCTTAGCTCGGATCAGCGCGAGATTCAGCAGCTACTTACGCACAACCGGCGCATTCCACGCGCATACACCCGTCCGAGATACCATCCAACAGTTGCGTATATATATGCACGCATTATACATACGCACAAGATTGCGTGCCCAATCAACAGGTCGTTTTCGCCGACGTGCGTATAGTCCGTCGGACTCTCTGCTGCACCGGCTTCGATATATATATATATATATACCCGCTTGCAACCCATCGTATAGCCGATTAACCAGATGCTGCTTGCACACAGAGTGTCTCGGTTGCGGTTATTATGATTTTCGAGTGCAGTGCAGGGGGATTTTCCCTGTATTCCTGTGCATACCCATAAATCGTTATTTAAGGATATTTGCGGGATTTTCACACGCCAAGATCTCTGAGCGCGCGTATACGCCTCATTTTGCGCTCGACGCTTTTTAATTGTGCAGCTGTGCACTGAATTACCTCTCTCTCTCGCACACTCTGGCAAGTATAACGTATATCGGTGTGTAGCGTTGGGTTTGTTTTTTCATCTTCCTCTGGCTTTATGCAATACGACCATAAAGTCGACAGATGCAGTGATTGCAGGCTCAGCGAATTATACCCAGTTATATTGTTCCGAGGAATTGGACTCTATTGGCTTGGGAGAGCAACCGCGCGGTCTAATGCTCTTTTAGAGTACAACTATATCGTTAGTCTCTTTGCCTATCGGCGAGATTTCCACGGGAGTATTGAGCTCGAACCCGTTGAAAATATTCAAGATGTATAGGTGCACCTCTCGTGTTTATCGCGAGCGTTGAAATTGATGCTTCGCGGTTTTTAACGGAATATCCATTAAATACGTCATAGCTAAGAATTAGGGTGGGAGAATTAGAGACATAGTAACATAAGTGGAGAATATAGTCGAGTCCGGTCAGACGCATGTGCAGTGTCGATCAAATATACATTACTCGTGTATATATAATTAAAATCTGCAATTAAAGCCTGGTTCTAACTTAATTATGATAATTGGTCCAATTTACCATCGTAATAGATCAATTGGAAGCAAAGTTTTCAGCGGTTACAACGCGAAGTAAATGAAATGCGTGAGAAAAGTGTTGTTTCACTATACCAATATGTAATAAATGGACTAAGGACGAAGCGTTGCTTTAGCATTCGGTATTACAAAATGAAGAATTTTAAAATTACAATTTGATTTATTTAACTGTATACTGGAAATTTCCAGTTAAATTAGCCTCTGTCATAAAACAACTGAGCACACTTTAGCAAAACAAATAAAGCAAGAAAAATATATATATTCTTCGTAAAGTTGATAAACGCGTCTCGGGTTCTTAGCTCTCAACGGGTTTCGACAAGTTTAGATCACGAGGAACCAATGAATGGTCTTACAGACGAAAAAATAATATTTACATACATAAGTATGAATTAATCATCGGTGTATTTACGCGATAATGATTTTTACTCGAATTTTGACTTATCTCGTGCATAACGACAGTATATATAAATAGGTGTAATTCGATTAAGATTAAGAAAGAAACGTATAATTTTCAATTTTATCGCGTGACCCGGACAACGTAACACATTTTTAAATAGCTTATAATCATTACCTCATTTTCCCTGGAAATTATCAAAAAATCTCGAATTTCATTAATTGCTGGGCCTGCGCACTAGTTAATTCAGCGCACTCGTGATCGAACGTCGCGGTTCTGACGTGGAACGAGCAAATGCATGGAATTTGACAGGATCGCTGAATTAGACGTCGTTAGAATCGTCCGCTCTAACCTTTGCATAATTTTTTTCTAACGATTCAAAAGAATATATAACACAAGATTTCCACGCTCGCCTGTATAACGTACCACTTTGTCGTTAAACCGCTGCAATTGAGAATCTACGTTAGTGATCTACCTTTAATTGTGCAATTGGTTTTCGTAATCTATGACGTTTTTTTTTCTTTCTCATTGCAAGCGTTTAAAATAAAATTTTAAATTCCTTATTTGATCAGTAACGTTTATCAAGAAATACATATGTAAAGACTTTTTTTTATTCACTCGGTACGAAAAATTATTCCTACGCACAAAGTTTCTATTGACATTAATTTAATGATAATTAAAGCAAATAACTTTCGGTTGCGATACGTTCACTCGTTTATATTATTACAGTTTGATGTTATAAAAACATCGAGTGCTTGTATTATTAGGGCAGCTGTTGTCCGAACTTCCATTATTCGTGAAAGTTTATAAACAGTATAGTTGCGATGAAGGCGAGAGCAAATATACACTGGACCGCCAAGTGCTTAAGCTTATTCTATTTCCATTTCATCGATTCGTCTTGGAAGTTTTTCTAATTATTCTCGTTTTGTGTATTTTAGTAAGTGTCTAACATTGGCTACACAAATGAAGTTAACAATATACATTAAAATTTGACTATTTATAAATTGTTCTATATATACTTACTCTAATGAAGTTTTTAGAATATGAAATATTCAGGAATTATTGTAAAGACTATTTTATTAAAAAGTGTTGCAATATATTAGTAATAAATTTCTAAACGTTCGTAATAAATGGAGCATATATTATAGTCGCCACAATATTCATTTCAAATCACATAAACTGTTCTATGTATACATATACGCATACCCAGTATCATTTTAATCCATTCATAATATAAAAGTTTATGTTAATATATCACACAAATAAAATATCGTTGAGAAAAAGCTATGGATTGATTTAATGGGCGATTTGATGAGGTTTATGATGCAACTAGAGCTTTATTTTTTTTAACACGCAATCGGTTTTTATAGGTGTTTCAATTCAATTAATGCAGAGCTCAGCATTGGCAAGTATGCGATTCCCGTGTGTATCCCCACAATCGATGTACATATATACATATTTAGAGATGTATAAGTCTACCATAGCAATTAAGATACAAAATCAATCGATTGAAAAACTATTGCGTTTCGATTAATTTGAAATATTCATAAAGTACATTTCGAAATTTTTTCGTAGATAGAAAAAATTACTTTTTCCGTGTTGCACGTCAATTATCTCCGATGGACATTTCGCTGGACTACCACTGCCATATAATAAAGTTACAGGATTTTTCGAGTTTACAATTGCGTGCCAGAGAATCGAATAAAAATGATTTTAAGTAAACGAGTGCGGAGAGGATAAAGTTTAAAATACGCGAGACGCGTATACCTATATGAGGTTGGTATCACGCAAAAAAGCACTTACTGCGCTTCGAGAGAGAACAAAATGGGTTTCTCAATGAATCTATGCAAATGTAATAACGTGCAAACTAACAACCTAAGCAATGACCTATACCGAAGTATACTTCACACTCGCAATAAACAAATAATTACGTTCAATTTTCAATTCCTTAAGAACTTTCGCTACTTCGTGAAAAGAAGTATATAAATTAAGCTTGTCTCATTGATTTAATATGAAAAAAAAAAATGTTGGCCTTTTATTTTGCGCACGTGATATTGACATCGATGCATGTCTATAAATATATTACATAAATCATTTATTGCAAAATTTAACACAATAAGAATTAATATTAACATAATAGGAAAACCTCGATTAAAAAGGATTCGATCATCGCGGAATGTATACAGGAGAAAGTTCAAGGTAAAACCCACTAAAAGTTCTCAATAACGTAGCAATGTAGACAGGCTTTCAACGTATATAATATCTATATAGCTTCTAAGATATTTATTTATTTTCATAACATTTCACGTATACCCATCTCAAGATTATCGCATCGGTCAAACATCAGATTAATTACACTCGAACCTGCCTTGGTTATTATTATTTTATATCTTATTTTCATGGGGAAATTCAGCAGCCACATATTATAAAACCCGAAACGTGAATCACGCCCAATCGCAATAAGACCCCGAATTCGCATGGGCAAAAAGGTGGCAAACGCGCGAAAAAAAAAGAAAAGATCGAGATTAATAACGAAAGATATACGTACCGAGCTGCACGAAGGCGCGCACAGCTGGTATATATATATATATATATATATAGCGGCGTTTATTTCAAGGTCCGAGCTGCCGATCGGGTCTCCTTACGCGCGCTGCTGCCGGAGGATAATCAGACTTGTCCCTCTCTCTCTCTCTCTCTCTCTCTCTCTGCTCGACTATTGTGTGTGTACGCGCACGCGCGCGCGCGTGTGTGTGTGTGTGTGTGTTCTGGTTACCTGTGCGACTGCATTGCGGTACGTGTACTATAAGGCTACTATATACTGTTTCGTTGCTGCACGTTGTATATCACTCGCATTCTTGAATTGATTCTGTGGCAGAGACGTCATGAAATCGAGCGATTCCCGATTCATTCATTGTCCGTCTATACACGTGGCTTAAGAGGTAAACGTACTCCCGTGTCCACCTCTCGTATACCCGGCTCTTTCTTCTCAAACTACCTTTATTTTTTCCGCTTTGTTTTTTAATACCGTATAATTGTCCAGGAAGGTATTTTTTTCTTCCACAATGAAATAAAAAAAAGAGCTAGTGAAAAATGTAAACAATGAAGTGTACCGTTATGAAAAAAAATTATTATGAAACTATGACAGCCTGTATGGAAGTGTGCAGTTTTAATCGGAAAAAGTATGGATGAGTCAGGTGTGCAGGCAGATAGCGGAAGAAGTGAAAAATTTATTATATCTTGCATAGATCGCTATATACAATCTGTAATAGAATTTGAAATTCAAATTGTATAGTATATGTAAACTAGCGAGTAAGTTCAATGCGTATTATACGATTCATAATGATCGTTTGGGAATGTAATGGAGACGGATCTATATACTCCTCGTTCGCTTTCGATGTTAAAAAAACACGTCCGTGAACTTTGATTTGCAAGTTTGATCATTTCTCTCAATTCATCGGTAATCAAAGTTATGTATACATTAAACTGAGCTACAACGCGTAATAGAATATTTTTATTGTATAAACGACGACTACGATTCGATCTCGGATATTTGACTGTATTAAATGCTTGCTTGTACAAGTATCCTATATAAGAATCAAAAAGTATGACTGAGCAAACAGGACTGAATTTCCATCGAGTCGCGGGCAATTCGTCGCTTTTCTTCGGTTGTTATGTATTAGGTGACGCGGCGGAAAGCATAAGATCGCTCGCGCGCCTTCAAGAACATCGAGTGCAATGAAAGACGACGCCAAACCAAAACTCTGCAATGATATAACTCGGCGCTATATTATGTTACGTTCTACACCTGAATTCTCCATTTTCGCGACTCTCCTTTCGACCTGTTATAAATATCTATACTAGGCAAAGATGAAAAAGCTACCAATGTTATGTACCTGTATAAAAAAGGCACTGTTTTTGCACAAGTCGCAAGTCAAACAACCTCACTTCTTTTATTAATTTATCTAAATTTATTGTCTCGCTAATTGCCGCTACTGCACGGATTATGATTTTTAGAGCAAGGGAGTGGACGTTGACTAATTAATATAATGATTATTATAGGTGTGTATAGTATTATAAGTAATTAGTATAACTGCAGTGCTTGATTGTTTTTTGGTAATCTTTCTATTTTCGTTGTATATACTTAAATGTGACATTCTTAGATTTATCAACGATGAATCGAAATCTAATCGTACAATAACTTAAGATGCAAAGTAGAGGTCGGGTTGAACTCTTATATACCGTCACGATGTAACGCTGTGTAATCGCTTACCGTACATAATTGCTTTATTATTTCAGTTTTGCTAAATACACGTTTGACACTTATATTTATTTGTTATTTACGAATCGGTAATATACCAGGCAATTATAAGTAATAACAATCGGGAGGCATTTAGTTCCGCGGCGCAAAAAGGAAGTGATTATTTCACGCGTACCCTAATTACTATTACAAAAATAAAATCTCCATCGCTGCGTACGAAGCTCTTGGAGAAATTACGTGTTATATATTTACGATGCAGCCGCGACGACGAAGTTTTCTACACCGTAGTGCTGATGCACAGCTACATACATGTTTATTGCCGTAATCATCGGAGGTGCATAATCTCGTAGATATACCTATTATTTGTGCAGCGCTGAAAGGTGACGATTCGAATTCAGGCACGAATCTTAAGTCTCTCCTGACGTCAATGTGTTTTGTAAGGATGATGGGGGAAATCATTGGACCGTAAATCATCGTCAAATACTCGGAGACGCCGTGGTTGTACGGCCGCGCATAGCTGCTTACGCTATAAACAATTAATAAAAATGTGTTGATAGATTGGAGAATAAAACGGTTTTATTAAGAAGCGATGATAAAAGCGTATACGAGCCGCAGGGTTTTTAGGAATACGGGACGAGCGTAGAAGCTTCGTCAAAATGTCATTAATCACGCTGATGCATATAGACGCAAACGCTTTGGTTTCACCTTGTTGAATATATAACTTATATGATTTGTACATACAAAGCTTTACGGATGTCATAAATCAGACGAGTAGGCTGATTATCTGCATTGGTAGTCTATGGCAAAATTAAAATATTCCGATAGTCTATGCAATTACTGTACGATAAACAGACACCTATAATAATAATTATTAGCTTGCGACTTTATCCGATAACCCAATAAGGAATTTGTCAATTGATATAGAGGCGGTATATAGGGTGGTAGGCTATTATTAAATGTGAAACCTGTTATATGCGAGTGTGTGCCTGGATTTTTTGCGAAACTTGCAAAAGACAAAAGAATGAGATTTTTTAGTTTTGGTATACGCTCTGTACCAATTTGAGAATTGGAATTCATACCGGTCTATGATCTATGTACATCTACATATATACTTTTCGTAAAAAAACAAATAATTCTTTCTGTATAATGGTTTCATACCTTATATTTAGTGCGCATGGTTAACGGGAACTTAATATTTCTTCTTTTATAAACGATTTTGTAAAAAACACAATTCTGTTGCACAGCATGAAATGTAGAAAACTTTTTCAATATCCAACGTTTAAGAAATCTTAGTACATGTAGCAAGGATACAGTCGAGTGGTTATACAAAGTTAACATGATGCATCATACCTGCGCAGGTATATAAATAAACGTGTAACTATGCATCAGACACATACAAAGTACGCAAGCACTTTTGATTCCAAATGTTTCCAAATTTATTCATATCTCTTTTTTTTTCTGACGCAAAGCTCTTTATTTCCAATCGGTATACGTATATAATACACATATAGCATAATGTCATCGACCTGTGCACCCATAACAAACTCTCGCAGACACGTGAATGCCTCTCGTGAGTCAATATCCCGCTCGGTTCTCCGAAATCTAGCAAAGAAAACTCGCCTATATGTATATTCGGCATTCGTAATCCAAAAGAGAAAGAGAGACTCGTGCGAGTGCGCGGCTATGCACAAAAGGTTGCGAAACGGTGCATACCAAGCAGTGCACGCGCATTTTCATCGGCATTCACGTAAGAGCGCGTATACCAGGCGAAAAAGCGTCGAAAATATGTATATAGAACGCGGTGTGTGTCTGTACTACCTGTGTATACAACACTGTGGAAAAAGGCGCAAAAGAGAGGCGCGTGTAGCGAGGAGGGAGAGAGAAAAGGAATGAAAGGGGAAAATCGCGAGACGTTGGAAAGTGCTTGGCGCGAGTGGGAAACGTAGGCCTTCGATACGGATTCAATTGTCTCTCTCTCTCTGTGTGTGTGTGTGTGTGCATCCGTCGTTATTACATCACAGACCGATTTCCAAAGTTTGGAGCAGGTGCATTACCGATCGCGTTTCGTCATCCCACGCGTTACAATTACATTATGCAAATCAGATTGGCGGCAATTTCGAACTTCTTAAAAACTAGTTTGATTATATACTGTAAGCTGTGTGTTAGGGAACGTTAAATCTGTAATCAACGTGTGACACGTTCCACTTGGCAAGACGTTTTTTTTTTCGTAATCAACAGCTATCGCATAGGCTACTAGCCACGGTTTGGTATAATTTAATCGTTCGTTATTTCTAAACCGGCCACGCGGTGTATTTTGACGCTAAATATATGCAGTCTCGTATTAATTATTCAGCCGAGTTTATTATTATTATACAGTCATATCGCGCCATAAGAGTTTGAGAAAATGCGGATTAACGATTATGTCTTGGTTATATAGGATTGTAAACCTTAAGGAAATTTCCTACGATTAAAAACGCAATATAGTTCCGGCTACGTTGTACAAATCCTGACTTTTCTAATTAAATTGATTCATAAAACGATCGGAATGTATAAACATTAAGATTATATGTTATTAAGTATATAAAACCTCCCAGAATTGAGTGGAAACTCATTTATCTTATCTCAAACGAACCGATACCGAAATGATTATTATTTCAACCTCAATAATTGAAAGTCTGTCTCTCTCTCTCTCTCTCTCTCTCTCTCTCTCTATCTTGCGTGCACATATCGACGCGCGGAATAAAGATTAGCCTTTGAAAGTTATATTAAAAAGTCATATATTAATTGTACGCGGCTAGTTTAGAATGAAAAATCTCCTTGCTCTCGCTAATTTAGCATAAATAGACCTTATCTCGGCGCAATATCTGTATACTCTATGCTTATAGAATTATCCACGTGTATACCTATAATGTATCTGATTTTTTACAATTTCCTACCTGGAATTTGATTAATGCCTCTCGATATACCGTTGCATACCTTATACCTTATAACGCATGCACCGTTCATCTCGATGGAGAATCGGCAGATAATTATGGACATTTCGCAATTTCCTCCGCGATTGCCAACCAATTATAGCCGGCAAAGGAGACAAAGAATCGAACGCCAGACTCTCTGTATGTACATATGCAGTGGTGACATTGAGCTAATTTATGCCGAGTCTAAATGGTTATCAGCATCAATTCAATCGATTTATCAGCTGCGGACTTTTTTTCTGTCTCTTCGACGTATAGGTACGCGTTATAAGCGTAGGTGGAAAAAAGAAAGGAACGGTGTTAGTGTTTAAATGGTCAATGACATCTAATGCACGAGCGAAAAATTTATACTATGTATATTATTATAAGAAAAAGTACTCGGTCGCGGCGCGTAATTGTTTCACCTCTGGTGCGACAAAATGTGGAATAAACGAAATGCACATATATACTGTATATATATATACATATAGTGGCCGCATGACCGTGTGAAAAACACGTGTATTGTTAATCGTTAACAGCAAAATCGCGCGGCGATAAATCTCTGAGCCGACGCTTTTGAATGCGGTTTCTATAATCGCTTTTAATATAGATATATAATATATATGCATGGTGTATGTGTATATTGTATAAAAAGAGTCACAATGTACACATTGCGGTGTGGAGTGGGTTTTTTTTTTGTTACGAGCTTTGCTCGCGACTGGTTTATACATATATAGATGAAAAATTGATTTATGGCCTATCGACAGTGCTGCAATAAGACTTTATCGGACATTCTGCAGTAACATATATATTTCCTTTTTTTTTATGGATAAAATAGAATGCTGAACCGCGACCAAAGCGACGTTTGTTTACAATGATTGCAATCGCGGGTGAATATAAGGAAGAAACTAAGCGAAATCACTGTGTTGCGAGAATATATTTGGTATGAATGAGCTGAAGCTTTTTGTTTTAATTCGTTGAAGAGTTTTAATATTAAAAATTCATGCTTGACTTGATCGTGCTTAACTGGATCGGTTCGTATGATTTCGCTTTAATAAACACGAAATAATATATTGACGAATACTTGGTGTACAGTATATATATATATATATATATATATGTTATTATGCATAAAATTAGTAGATAGGTACCGTGACTGGTCAGACTGCGCATCTGTGTACAGCTACACTGAGAAGACAATATCGCGTCTCACGCGATGAATATCATAACACTTTACGATTTGAAAATTATAAATTAAATATCTTAAAAATTCAAGTTCAATTTGAAGTTTTTAAATATATTCAAAAAATTTTTATGTGAAAATTTTTACTATTTGGATATTGTATCATTTTCTCAGTGTAATATACCAGAGTGTATCAATGCTTATAAAATTGCGCAAGTATTAGTAGTCGAAAACTTTGTAACCCGCTCAATTACAACTGATACATATTCTAAACAATTAATCGATTTGATCGCGCATTTTATAAAACACGAAAATTTTTTCACATAATACCTATACGTATCTTCATCGCGTAATCTCGCGCGCGCGAATTCATTCAGGCAGCGATGCGCGGCCTGTATAGCCTTTTAAGCCCGCGGGATCGAATACTAATTCAATTAGCGATATTCAATGATAAGCGGATCATCACATAATGCGCCGCTCGCGGCTTTATCTCTTTAATCAATTATTTACACAATCATCGAATACCATATATAGTTTTCATTTTCACTTTACGGGCTAGATTCATCCGGAGTTTATTTATGCGACGTTAAGATTTCTCTCGATGGGATTAGAAGATCGTTCTGAAATGGCGCATATAAAATTGAAACAAATACAAAATAAAATAAATATCTACATAAAGTAATATATGCGGTACAGCTACTTAATGCATTTTTTTCAAGCTAATTCCCAATCGCAATGATTATACAGACGGTAATAGTAGTCGCGCGAGCAATACCAAGACATAATCACAAGCCGCTCAGGCGGATAAAAAAAATGCCGCCACCGCGGAACGCGGATCAACGAACGATCCTTGCGGCATCATCGTATAGGAAGGCCGCACACATTGATATGTCATACGCTGTACGCATATGTAAAGGTGGTCGTGAATCGACACGTGACGTGTAGGCAGTCGGTGAGTGCTCTATACTGGTGCGGATTGCGGGGAGAGCCTTCACCGAGGCGCAATGAGAGCGTGAACGCGAAAAATCGGGCGCATGCACTTGCCGGTCGACCCCTACCCCCGAGCTCAACGATTGCCTGGCATCTGAATGACGCGTACGCGATTAAAATGCCCTTGGAAATGCTTAAAGATTTGGGTTTTTTTTTTAGACCGGATCACGGAGATGAGTTTTTTTCGATCGGCTGGTAGAAAGAAGTGCGTGCAGCCGATCGATGCTTATATACGTACATCTAGAGAAGGACGCGTGGCTGTATAGCGAGTGTCTATTACTTTTTTGGTTTGACCTGAGCGCGCTCACGTGGTAACAGCTGTCACGTGGATTTTTACTCGGAGAGAAATGCTTTATATGGAATAGTCCAATATTCTGTACAAGTAATAGTATTCTAGAATGCCAATGTGACCATTCTTAATATATTTCTATGAAAGCTTGCCACAATTAATTCTACCAAAACTTACTGGTGCCAACATAACAATTACGAAAGATACCTTGAAAACTTCCCTGTTTAGTATTGTAATTTTTTTCAATTTCTAGTAAAAGTTTTTCCCATAAGTATTGTAATTTTTGTATAATGTATATAATATAAGTATGTATATAACATATGATATGTGTATGGAAAAGAAAATTTGAACGTTTTATTTCTAAATTATAAAAATTACAATAGGTACTGGGATTGGAAAATTTTGTAGATGACTTAAAAAATTTACAAGATTACAGTCTGCTATCGCACCTCAATATTGTGATTTTTCTCATAAGTATCTTGGACTATTTCCTATAACATTTGTCTCCGTGTACGTGTCGTTTATACGTCTTGAAGTAATTAGTTACGTGCAGCTGATCGCGTATAATGATTTTGTGAATTAGTGCGAAATGTGCGGTCACATAATATGATGTGTAACGATGAATATTAGATTATAGTTCTGTGTCAATTTAAAAAAGAACAATTTCATGTCTGCTGTTATTATATATTAAGCGAGCTACTTATATTTATATAGCAGGGTCAATTTATCAGATATTATACACATTCGTTATCTCTGTTGTACTACTGTAAGAATTGGTTTCAGTTGCGTTCAATTACGACAATTAGAAGATTAAATGCTGAATCAATCGTAATAATGAATCAAGGATTTTGTAATATTGGGAACAGCCCATGTTTCATCATAACTAATTTTATTGCTACCTACCTAATAATCTTTATAATAATCTCGGAAGATTAAAAGAGTTCGGAAGAGTAAAAGATAAACGTGGACTCCTTGATAAATAGAATTCCATTCGGTCATAGATAAAGTAACGCTTCATTCACAAATACTGATTATAATTAAATCTATAAGTATATTACAATATCTTAACATGATTGATCCAGGCGAACGTATTATATGCAAATTAAATTTATTGTATATATAATTTTCATTTACAATATCTTACTATATAAAATATTACAGCAGTAGCTGTTTAGCTAAATTAGCATTGATAACACTATAAATTATCTATGCAATGAATAAAAAAATTAATGAACATGCACACTATGAAATTATACTGCATAATTTATAAGTATATAAAATTTTTTTGCCTAGCGGGCTGAAAGTGCCACTTTCTCTCCCGGCGGCATGTTCGAGAATGCTGTATTTTCGTCCTCGCTAGGCAAAAAAATAGCATATGCTACACGGAAAAAAATTTTCGGTAACTACTATGTAAAAACTCACGCAAGCATTACGTGACTGATTAGCACGGCAACTCCAGGCGTTTGGCGCACTCACTATGCCAATTTGGAGCAATAGCTGCACGAGTCGGTCGGCATAGCAACTACCCCTATCCGACCTGCAGACTCTGTGGTGAAATACGCGGTAACTTCACAGCATCATTGCAAACAAACTAACCTAACCTCCAAAACATGCATGCGACTGACACTGGTATATATTACTTTGTATTTTAAAGACCAGATAAGTCTTACTAGTGAATATGTAGAATAGTAGCTCATTCTGTGTTCAATAAAATAAATAATTCTGAGAAAACAACATATTTAAGAGTGCAGTCTTTTTACGCGTTCTTGTATATGGTCTTATATGGGAATAAGAAAAGAACCAACGTGTTGGGAAAAAATAGATATGTAATTATAATATAATCGTTCATATATGTGTACGAAAGGATGAATAAATTCATCTATGTTTTAGATCATCATTCAATATTTTCGTTGCTGTTTTTCGTTAACAGTTTTAGTTTAGTTTTTTCTATTAAATATACATATATATACATATAGATATGAATTGTTCATATATATCTATAGATATTAATAATAGAACAAATAAAACTAAAACTGTAAACAAGAAACTGCAACGAAAACACTGAATGATGCTCTAAAACATAGACGAATTATTCATCCTTTGGTTCATGCAATCCCTCCCGGCGAAATTGGCACACTCAGTGTGCCAAATTGGCGCAGACACTACGGGAGAGTCGAGAGGGCGCTGCTACAGCTGTTTTAGCGCAGTAATTGTAGGAAATTTTTTTCCGTGTACTCGGAAGGAAAATTGGCCAGGACAGACTTCGTATTTGCCACCCTCACCTTCGGCTCGGGTGTCAATTTACACAACTTCTGGACTGTTCAAGTTTTTTCCTCCCTAGAGGCATAATCATACTAATTATTATATTGAAATAAATTAATAACAAAATTCAGAGCTATTTAAACGTCTGTCAAGAGTTTCACTGTCTTTTCTCTATTTTTGTTTGACGTGGGATGTTGACATGCAGTCAACCTTCTAACGCAATCTTTACATTATACTTACGTAAACTTTCGTTATAAAATCCTGATCGATGCACCTTACCTTTTCTTTTTTATTTAAACTACAAACGCTTGCTTACTGATAATAATCAAGCAATTTTTTATTTCTGTGACATTGTTTTGATTCCTCTTTTTTTACTTTAAGAGTCAAATCCGTATTCTGCTTGCTATTTGCTGAATCTTTTTCACGAATACGAACCAATCGTACCTATATTTATCAAAATTTAATTGAAATTATTAATCTCCGCGAGTTAAACAAAGTTTAATAGGTTTCTTTTATCGGTGGACTGCTTTAATTTGCTACATAAAATCGTTTGTGAAATCGAACATTCGCACACTGACGAAATAGATCCTTTTCGTTTCCACTAGAAGGTCCAATAACCACTTTAGTTTGTATATCATTTTGCGTCCAAGATAGGTTTCTCAGCTATTTTACCAATGAGCTCAGCATGTGACCCAAGGCGAAACACAATTTTCCATTCGTTTTTTAACTTTATCATATTCTCGTTAGTTACAATTTTATTAAGTTTTATTTTCTTATTTTTCACGACGGTTGAGCTGCACAGTACTGAAGCAGTACACCAACAAAAAAGACTATGAAAATTTCTGTTTATAGCTCTTAATAGAGATTAATAATTTCAATTTTTATTTTGAAAATTATAACGAGCAAAAGTCATCTTATATCTAAAGAAAAGGAACAAGAAAAAGTATATCGATGCCGATGTCTAAGCTTTAAGATGTAATATGTCATTATACATCATTTACAATTTACACAGGAGTAAATTCTCGGCTGCGTGTCCGCGACACCTCATAATATAATGATGAACGACGATGCAAATAAGTGGGCCTTCTTCCTTTTTCTTCTCTTTCGCTACCGTCTTCGCGGCGCATCCATTTCCTTGACCCCGTAAGTATCCATCCCTCTTCTCCTCTTTTTATCCGTCCTTCTTTTTTTGTGCATTGCGCGAGAGGGTCATCAATCAGGTACGATATAGGTATGGCTACCTGAACGGCGAGCAAGCGAAAGAGCATCTGTCGAGTATACCTTATACGTATGTATATAGCGAAGCGATGCATTAACGTTAATTTTCATTATTGTACAACGCTCGTCCAATGGCGATAAGAACTTGAGTAAAGTTTCACCTCCTTAATTCATTTAATTGTTTATCGTGACAGTTGAACACCGAAAGAAGAATATGGTCATTGTTAAGATATATCTTAAACATATTTAATTATGTCGAAATATAAACATACTTAAAGCAAACATAATCTATTCAGAACCAATGTAACCATAGTAGGTAAATGTTATGCATTCCTCCAAATATCATATCGTAATTAACTATTGATATACCACCTTTCAAATACTCCTAGATTTTCCCCTTTTACAATGTGGAAATATTAATTATAAATATACTGTACTCTCAGTGAATGAAGTCTAGTTTTTTTTTTTTTTTTTTTTATAAAGAGATAAGTATGCCCGAGTGCGGCGATCTAGATTTTGTCTCGTTGCATCTTTTCTTATGTTTTTGGCTTGCGCCGATTACATATAATTTAGTTGGAAATAAGTTGGCTCGTATAATGTGTATTTGGCTGGTGATGCATCAATAATAATTTGGCAGATTTCATGTAAAGGATAAACATTTAACTGATTGGGAGTTTAGCTTGTTGTTGTTGACTTTGAACTAAATCTTTTTGAAAATCTTCCGGAGATTCTCAATTAAATTTCGAATAAATTTCTTTTACAGTATTTTTCACAGAACTCTTTTATAACTATTATATTTTATCTTTATTTTCGTAATTTTCAAGAATTTCGTTTATATTTCAGAAACGACACCGTATATTTTGACATCGAATTAACATTTTACGAGTTTCGAACCTTAATTAAACGGGGCGTTTTAATCCAGAAGCTTTAGAGCTCTTCATAATTCTTTCGTATATAGCTTTTCTGCTGTGTCATTATAAAGCGCTTAATTCTCTCTGTTTTATATGGCCTATGTTAAAGCCGAAAGAATCGACACTGTATACGCCGTCTATAAATGCAAATGATTTTTAAAAGTAATCGATTAATAACTGTGCATTTTCAAATGGATCGAAACGTATGTATGTACATATATTAGATCATTCAGAATCAATGACCCCACAAACAGTTATATAATACCTAATACACGTAATAACAAAGTCAAAGCTCGTAGCAGCAAAAATTAGTGACGAAGCGATTATTATTACCTCGGAACACACTCAACGCGAAGATACACGCATGGAAATATTTCCTCGTAAGCAGAAACGCAGCTTTCCAAGCATCGCGATTTCACGCGATCCTGCAGATAATTTTTTTCCTTCTTCCAGTCCCGCGCACCCAATCGCTGAAACTCGCGACAGCTGCAGGGGAATTGGGAGTATTCGTAATATACAATATCAAGGAATTATTCGGCCTTGCCTTGTCACCTTTCCCACGCGACTCTAAACGATCGATCCTCACATATATATCGTGTACACGCGCAATTTTTTCACCGCGCGCAATTATAAACAAATGGACGGTGACGAGTCAACGGTGTGTGCGGGTGCGACACTTTTTTCTTTCTTGTGCTCCTGCTGCTATGCGCCAAGCGGCCAAGGATATACATTAATCGATATATATCGCGTCACGTAATTGCGATTTGCGGCCGTGCGGCCGGGGATGATAGGTTTTGTACATTTTTAACGTATATACTGTAGGTGTATAACGCATGTGTCGCTGATCTCTATTCAAGGCTCGTGTCGACGAGATCCTGTTGCGCCTGCACGCACATTATGTGGATTTTTCTGCCTTCGCGCATAGCCTTTTGTCCGTGCGAGACGTTTTTGCGCCCGTTGCCACGCGCCAGTTCGATCGTATATGTATACATGTCACTTTTCACTTCTTTATAGAGTGTGCTCGACCTTTTGTTACGCAGATATGCTTTGTGTTTGGTATGAGATTCGGGGAAACAGTTGGCGTGAAAATACAGCCGGCCTTTTTTACCTTTGCTGATTATAACATCGGCGTTAGATTACAAAGATGACTATTTTAAGAGTTCAAATTATTAGAATGTTTATTGGTGATTTTGCGTAGAAGGTGTTGCGTAATCGATCGTAGGTCAATAGTCGTTTTTTCATAATGAAAAATTAGCTATAGTTATTAAGCGGAATAAAGATCTAGTTATACTACAGTTAGTTTCGCATGCCTTTTTTTCTCGCTGTTGATTAACTTGGTTAATCTGTACGTCGTTTCGTTCCGATTTCACATTAAAAACAAGATGGTAAAGTAATGTTTCGGTTATTTTATTTCGGTTACAGCACTATATTTTCTTTATTTCAAATATTAGCTACAGCTTTTCTATAGTCACAATTAACAGAAATCCATTAGGAACTAGCAATGAGAATAAATCTCAAGTTAGCCATGAAATATTTAGCCCATGCATTTCTACTTTGAGAATTAATCTGGCACATATGTTAAACTTTCGAACTAAAATTTTACAAGCCGATTATATTATGATCAAGGTAACGGTTTTTATATATACACATAAGCATTTCATAAGTCAACCCAAACAGAATCACGTCCACGCCCTCGTTTATCGTCGCATTACGCAAACCTCGAAAACACCTGCGTACAATTCCATTATAAGCACCATCGAGTCGGCAAAAATTGTCTGACCCCCATCTAGCGCCTGTACTTACAAACGAGCACGCATCAGAGATGAACTCTGGCAGAAAATCAGAAGGAATATATATATATATATATATAATCGATTTGTATTTGTAGGATGGCGCTGGCGATACCGCCGGAGACCCACGGTTTGATGGAGGGCAAGGCCAAGTGTACTATGTACGACGTGAACTACACGGAGGTGAGGGCCTCGGGGATACAAGTCGCCGATCCTGACTGGCCTACCAAACCCTGCGACAACGGCTGGGAATTCAATTATACGGTCATACCTTACGCGACCATCGCTACAGAGGTAATTTCATAATACGAGAAGAATAATTCGATTCAAGCTGATTGACATTGTATAATTGTCGTTGTACAACTAAAACAAACTCCATAATCACGCTCTTATCTCTAGCCGAAATTCAGCTTTGCTAGAGGTTATTATTAAAGCGTTTTTATATAATAATCTCTTGTGATCTTGTACGGGCAAAATAAAAAGAAAGGCGTTTGTTAGTGCATAAGGCAAAAACTGCATTATAGATTCTTCGTTTCGCATACGATTATTTACATTCGGGAAAGTAAGAATTTTTATCGGTAAAGCTTAAGTATATATAGTTGTAAATGCAATATATTATAACTGTAGAACGGTAATTCAATATGCATCGGTTTCGAAATTCGAGTTTTTCCATTTGTTTCGAAATAAACGAATGGCATAAATATTTTCTTTGCGGATATTACGCATGACGTTTAATTCAAATGACTTTTTTTTTCTTGTCAAACTTTCTTATTCTGCACTCGATCGAAAGCTTCATATTTAATTTCAGTTATAAATGATACCTCACGGATAAATCTCATATTCTTCCGGCTAACGAACGAAAGTAAAAGTGCGCGAGATGAAAGAGTATACGTTTTCTTTTTTCTTTTTCAATGCATCACGCTCTATTACTGTACTTTCATGCAAGGGAAAATATATATATATAGAATGGTTTATTCTATAGGTGCACCTGTGCGCACATGCTCATTAACTCCAAAATGATTTCAATCGCTGAATACAGCTGCTATTATTGCTCAAGAGCATCGGCTTTCCAACGAAAGTCGAGACTCATTTTGTGTTCTACTTGTCTATAGTGTGCAAGTTGCGCGGCGCGGATAATTTATAAGTGCTTATCTCACTTAGAGATTGTCTAGACTCGTTGCGCAAGATCTTTTACCTATTATTTCGCTATTGTAATTTCAACTGTCAATCAGATTTGCTTTAAATATTTCATTTTATCTCCAACGGTTATTTCAATTTTCATGCCATTATTCTTTTGTAGATATATTGCAATTTTCTTTCGAATCCGTGTAATAGGCATAAATAAAGGTTATCTTTTTTATTCGACTTTTTTCAAACTTACTTATGTTTTACTCTAGTTTTTCTTTTTTACAATTCTTGAACTTTTTTTCTTCCAATTGTGCAAACATCAGATATAATTTAGTACTAAATGGGATAGTTTTTTTTACGTTTTTATAATATATAGAGGTGCTTAATTATATATGCAGATCATGAATTAGTAATGTCATCTCTAGTATAATGCAGTTTCAGTGTATCTGGGTCAAAGCCAAGATTTTCTTTCAATATTTATCGACTTATACAATTGGGATGCGAATGAAGCATCTGCAAGATTCAAAGTCACATTTATAAACAACTTGTAGCAGCATCGATAGAAAACAATATATAGTTTCTGTAAAAATAAAACCTGAATCCTTTATAGCCATGCGGATATTCGTGCAATGTGAAAATTTTACCTATACAGTTTCTGCACTCAAACATAAATCGCTATTGAAAAAATATATTTACTGGTATACCTATATATATAAAATTTTCCAGACCACTGGCGCTATTGAAAACCCTTTAAGCGCGCAATTGAAAATAACGTTGGCGTTTGTATTCGTTGTAAACTCATTAAAATATTCAATTTTTCTAAAGAATTCGATTTGAAAAGTGCCGCCGCGGCAAATCTCTCTCGCGCAGCCTGTCGACGCTTATTTATCTCCCAATAACAATATAAGTAACTCTTTACATTTCAACACTGTGGAACTCTCTCGGAACTAAGCTCGACTGCAGCCGATTTATCGCGCGAGCTTACGGCCGTATCTCCGTCTCCCTGTATTTTCAGCGACACCGTCTCTGAAAAGAAAAAAAGAATCTTATATATATAGATCCCAATCGTGCAAGAGCGAGTTTATGCGCAGTGCATGAGAGGGACATAAGACGTGCGCGTGATAACCCCGTTGATTTTGATATCGCGGCTCTCACTCTATATCTATCTCTATTATCTCTCTCTCTCTCTCTCACTCTCTCTCTCTCTCTCTCTCTTATGAATAATCTTTATGAATAATTGGGTCGAGTGAATGTCTCCCGTTTAATTTGAAATGTTACAAAGATAGATACCGACTGCTCTTGTAATTTTTGTTTATATAATATTTGTATTTTTGACATAAGACGCACTAATATTACGTTCAGGTTTGGGTAATATTTTAAGACCGATCTGAAAAATGTATTGAATATTATACATGAGATTACATATTACTACCTACTTTTCTATATTTTGACGAATAAACGAATATCTATCTATCTATCTATATATCTCCGCGTTAAATATGCGGGTCGTAACTATATATGTGGGACATCCAACGATGCTGCGGTTTCATGCGCGGGATTTCATTTCTCTGCGAGCTGCCCTCTATACGCGGCCGTGCGTGTCCCTAATTGTGCAGCGACGAAAGCACAGCGATGTAATGCTCGCGAAGCTGATGTACGTAATAGGCATATGTGAGCTTTAGGACTTTATCGCTGGCTGCAGGATCTTCTACTTGTCCAGTGTTCGTTAGAAAAGTTGATTTTCTTTCGTGGATGTTGCACTTGATTGTGCGCGACATATGTCGATGATTGTTAGAATAATTGAGGTGTATTTCAAATTGAGTATATAGAATTGCAATTCTTCGATGTCGGCTACGATATAAGGATTGGACATAGATTACCTGCAAATTGAATGCGAAACATATAGAGGGAAATCTATTTGCTATTGATTGTCAGTTATATACCGTCGACGGTTATATTTTTGTTCGAAACTCGGGCGATAATTGAAATGTGCGTGCGTTAGCGGTAACCGAATAATAACGCGCTGATAGAATTTTGACACGGGGCGCCTGTCGCGATCGCATCAATTATCACGAGTATCGGGCCTGAAATTAATTACAATTCAATTTGTGCGTGTCTTTTAGTAGATTATTCCGACGGAGCTACAGTATAGTCATGCATAGATACAAATAAGGTATAGCGAGTTTGAACTTTGAAAGTCTCGTACGCGATAACGTAAATGTTCTTGTACACACCTTTATTGCGGATTTTCGTGAAAATTGGCCTTTTTTGCAATTAACCTGATTACTGGAAGCAGAATCACTACCCTATATTGTGTGAGTGAAACATCACGGCCTTCATATTTCCACGTGTTCCAATCACGATTTGAATAGTTTTTTCATGCTTGTAAGTAATTCTGTTCGCTGACGTTATACGGCGCCAGATCATTTTTCTAAATGTTCAACTTTCACGGCCTTACGGCTCTGAAGTAAGTTAAACTTTCTATAAGCTGAATGAGAATCACTCGTATGTAGTCCTTTTCAGGGCTATAATCATGTAGGTAATCACGTGAAACCGTTGTATGAACTTTACTTTGAACTTTAAAGATTTGTAATGTTTAATATAAATCTATATAGTTTGTAATTGATTTTCAATAATTAGCAGGACCATAATAAATATGTTATAAGATTTTTGCTTATACACGAAGTTTGTTTAATTAAAACTTATCGTAGGCATACTCTCTTCATTGAATCATAATAACTGAGAATAAATAGAATTAAAACGCGTAGGCCGCGGTAGATATTGTAATTTAGCATCAGTAATTATAGTCCGACTATATATTTCGGCTAATCCTTTCACCTTTACATCCAATTACTCGCGTTCACAATCGAATGGATCGAACTGCGAACTGCGCCTCGTTCCGGCGAATAAGTTAGAAAGACTCAGAGCGACTCGACTGATAAGTAGTAAATTAATGATTTTCGAGTATAATAAATTAATGTCTCGTGTCAAAAATTATGCTTTTTCACTCTGGATTTATTCGTACCTCGTTACCGTAAACAATCCTTTGCAATCGTCCGTTTAGTCGCGATTAGCGCCTTATTAAAGTACAGCGAAGGTCAATAACGTTTTCTGTCGAGCTCAAAAATAACTAAAGAAATATATATATATATATATATGTGGTAATTGCAGCTGGAATGGGTGTGCGAGAACTCGGCCCTGCCAACCTTCGCCCAGAGCATCTTCTTCGTGGGTGCGATATTCGGAGGCTTGATATTCGGTTGGGTGGCGGATCGTTACGGTAGGATTCCAGCCTTGGTCGGCACCAACCTCGTCGGCTTCATCTCCGGTATCGCGACCATATTCGCTGGCAACTTCTGGGAGTTCGCCGCCTGTCGATTCTTCTTTGGTTTCGCCTTCGACAACTGCTTCACCATGATGTACATATTGGGTAATTTTTCTTTATCTTTTTTTCAGATTCAGACCAAACATATATATATATATATATATATAATAGCTTTATATAGAGAGTGAAACGTCATGTCTTTTTGGTGTTTGAAATATTTAATCGAAAGATATACTATACTCCTGGATGATGAATGCATTTGCAAAAAAAGGAAGATTTAAAGAATGATATTACATTACACATAATTATGTGAAAGTTGAAAGGATCATTCTTACGAGATACAAAAGAGATGCTCTGTACTATTTCATTTAAATTCGTGAATATATGACGACGCATTTGTACCTACACATCACGAAAGTAAAAGAATAGAGATAGCAAATGATTGGTGGTAGGTAATATTTTTTACTGCAAACTAATTGTAATTTTAATCGGGGAAGATTTTAGACATTATCTATGGAAAAGGATTTGTCATTGTCATTATATAAAAGTTTTATATTTCCTGTATTAGCGAAACATAGCATCATTTCCAGTACCGATAAAAATTTTTTAATTGTTCGAGGCAATTTAAATTGTTGTCCATTTCCCAACATTAAAACATTAAAAACTTCATTAGCAATTTTCTCAGTATATAGAAATTCTATTAAGATTGGTGTCATAAATTAGATTTGCAATATAAATCAATGTCAGCCGAATGAAATTCCAGAATAAAAATGGGCCGAGACTTATGTCCACGTGCACAGTAATTAGTACCAATTATTATAAAAAACTTGCATTCTAATAAAAAAAGTTTTTCGATTCATTTCTCGTCTCGACACATAATGTCTTCATTTTCATTGTAATACATTGTAATACATGCAGATGCACTGAAAATGTTCAATTTTTTCAGACTACAACATGATTAATACATCGTTGAAAGAAAAAAGTTAATTGACCACACTATGGATGGTAGATGTTTCATTACGTGTCTACACGTCACACGTCATTTTTAAGAATAAACTTTACAAATTTCTCAAAATTTTCCTTGAAATACTTTCGACGAAGTAGTGCACGCTCAAGCGAGTGTAGTTTACAATAACCTTTTTTTTCTTCCGTGTGTAATACAAACAATTTTATTAACAATTTTCCAACATATAAAAATCCCATAAATAACTTTAACAGCAAATTAGGTTCGTACTATAAATCAATGTGAAGTAACTGGAATAGCAATGATAAATGCAAAATGAATTTGTTATTTATGCACTTTTATGTTCGCGTATTTCTGACTCGTTTTTGTATATAAAAATTAATTATATCAGACTATTACTTTCTGGTACATAATTCTGGTATTATTTCATCACTTGTTTTTATCGTGCATCACTGTACATGCTTATGATACATAAATATATGAAAAAAAATGATGCATGCTGCCACTGTCTTTATAGTCTGCGATATTTTTAAATTCAAGTTGCTTTCCAAACTTTCTCGATTGATTTTACATTTCATGTTTATACAAATCTTTTAAAAATTGTCAAAAAACTTCGACTAAATAAGCAATCATTTTTATCGTTATGAATCATTTCCTAAAATTCATTCGCATTCAAAAAAAAAATAAATATACTACGATGTATAATTATATTTCCTAACTGTTTTTTCCAGATAGTTTATTAAAGTCACGGTAAAATATTTTTTCAAAGGCTTTATACGCTTACAAAAGTTATATTTCACTACTGTTAAGGAATCCACAGTAATACCTTTACTTACCCTACTGCATTAAATCTATAAATTTTTTGCTGGCCAAACATTACCTCAAACAAAAAAAAAGGTTCCATTTAAAGTTGCACGAATCTGCGGTAACCAACAACGCAGATCCTGCAATCAACAAAACAAGCCAACTTTTTCCCCAAAAATTCAGTACCACATATATATCCTCGATAAAAAGTCCTCGACCATATAAATTCGGTCACTGCATTGCATTCGCGAAACGCCGGAGCATAACTTTAACCGATAGATACATTGACCTTTGTCCCGGAACTCTGCTCTCTCTCTCTCTCTCTCTCTCTCTCTCTCTCTCTCTCTCTCTCTCTCTCTCTCCTACATCATCTGTATACACATGCGCGTCTGCACTTGTATGCACGAGTCGACAATCGGTCGAGCCGAGGCAGCGACGTCTATACTCTAATTTGTTCCTGTGGGGATATCCGCCGCAACAGTCTATAACCGCTCGAGCATGAAGAGAAAAAATATTCAGCGAGTATATAGTTACGATGGCAATTCGCGGCTCGCGCCCTTCTTCCGGTATAAAGCGACGACGAGGCCGCGACCTTCTCTCTCCATCTCATTCTGGTCTGTTAAGAGATACGCGGTGTGCGTCTTTTGTTCCATTCCTTCCGTTTCATTTTTTTTTCTCCCCTCCTCCTCCTCTTTTGCATGCCTTCTTTTTTTTGCCCCGCCTTTTTTTTCCTCGACCATCTCTTTTTTCTCCCCGCAGCAGCCTGGAATTTCGTGCGGCTGTTTATCATTAATGTATATCGGAGCGAGATTTATGGGTATTGTAGGTGTAGTGCGGGTGTGCCGAGTGGCCGCGGATAAACGATGCGTGAAGCGAGAATAGATATATAGGAAATTCAGTTAGCGCGTGTGCGATGCCGCGACGACCGAGAGAGAAAGAGAGAGAGAGAGAGACAGAGAGACAGAGTGCGCACCAAGTGTTGTGGCAATTGAATGGAAACTTCTTTTTTTCTTTATGATGATAGGTTTGCGAGCACTAAGTGACAGGTGGCGTTTCTTTTTTTCTCTCTCTCGTCCAATCTTTGCTGATTTTTTTGTTGCATATATAATTGCGTAAGCTCGATTGAGAAAGACATGAACGATTGATTTGATTGATTCCATATATTTTTGTAAGCACATCATTCGTCATACGCTAATTTCAAAATACCGCTGAATTAGTAAATATCGTGATAATTTTTTAAGTATAGAAGCGAAAGTGACCATTTTTCTCGCGTCCAAAGTATAATAGTATGTGTACGAACGATAAAGAGGATGTGAGCGGTATATACTAAATATTTAAAGTTAAACCCTACGTGCGTATATTTGTTTCTCGAATCGCAGAGAAGAAGAACTGGCGTGCGCGCGCGCAGTAAAAAGAACGTAAAGCAAGCATAAAATGCAAATTCCTAGATCTGTGTTACTAAAAATATATACTGTGCAATTGTAATAAGTGTATTACTACTCGTGCGCAGCTCTTTTACTTATCTTTACGAGTAAAGACAGTATTTACTGTAGTGCATAAAATGTTTTCTATGTATGTTTGTGCGTAATAGTTACATTTGACGTATTGTCAACGTAAAACAATTATTTAAACTAATAATACCGTAAATGATACAATTGTGATTAGACTGCACGCATAAGCGTTAGATGTATTATTTCTATATAGGTACCGTGAGATTTTTAAAAATAATGAAACAAAAGAGGATTATTTTAGTATCCGCATCTGCATTCCTATAATACATGGAGAAAAATAGTTCACTAAAAATTGCGAGAAACTTCATGAAAAATTACTATAATATTCAGCAATGGTGAGACAGAGTCGCTGTTTACTAATGTTTAGTAGACAGTATAGTAAAATTGAAGTATGCTAAGTTCTAGAAAATATTATTTTAATAATTACTATACCAGTATAGCAATTTTTAATTTATTTACTCTTAATTATTACTATACCAGAAGAATGTTTTTAAAAACTAAAATAAATTTTGAATTCAATATACTATATATG
>UELV01137317.1:0-10354 GCA_900490015.1 Megastigmus stigmatizans
GGGGGGGGGGGGGGGGGGGGGGGGGAGATCGCGGACACATCGCCGCGCCAGCTCGTGTGTCTTTTCGGATCGCGCCTGAAATAGGCACTTCTATCTCTCTCCGCGAGCAAGAGAGGAAAGGAGATATAAGTATAGGCGCGAGAGAAGAGAATCATTCCGGATCGTGACTAGACACGATATAGAAAGCCAGCGGGTGATCGATGCAATTATATTTTTCGTAGTTGCAGCTCCTGCTTGCGTGTATATATATATAGATTCTTTGTTGTACATCGATATCGTCGGCGGGGTCCTTACGAAATTTCGTTTCGACGTATCCGACCGATCGAGTTATGGAATAAAAAAGAATACGGAGCTTACAGCGTGTGTATACAGTTTAGATTTGATACTGTGTTGCTGTCGCTTTCTTTTTCTGTACTGATTGAGCCGGTGTTGTGTTTTTCTTGGCTTATTATATACATACATTCCCGTATTAGGCGCCGGTTACCCTACAAGTGTCGAGGAAAAAATTTCAATTTCCGATGTTGTGCTCTCTTGCAATAAGTATTTTTTAGCAATCTTCTTCTTTTTCTCTTCTTTTATATTTTATTGTTAATTTGACAGTCCCTGAAACATCGTTAGCTCTGCAACTTATTTTATTTTATTGTTGATATGAAGTAAATGAGCATTTATTTTAAAAAATATGTTTTTAACGAGTAAGCATAAAAAATATGCACGCTTACGATTATCGCTGTACAGTTGTCAAATGACTTTGTTAAATACATTCCCAAACATTGTTTACTGTTGCCCGGTAATTTTTCAACCCGTTAGATTATTCTACAACCTAACACGCGTTGGGCTAGAAAACTAGAAACCGAGCAACTTAATGATCTTGAAAGTTGGTGCATGTTTCGTCCTCTTCATATTCACTCTTGAATGAATTTCGCTGTACGCAACGGTAATGCATATGCGTCTCTCATCTTATATGTTATAAGCTCTCGCGATGGAAGAAGCGACGACCCCTTTCTTCGAGTAATTGCGGTGAAAGTAGATCCAAAATTCATTTCTGCGTGCCTCGAATTGCATTTATCAATTTACTCATTTTGAGTGAAATTGATCGTATTATAGCAAATTATTTACTGTTTCAAATCGCGCGTTTGGTTTTTTAAGTAGGTGCAGCAACTAAGTGATTATATGTTTAATGGTACATAATGATTGACTTTCAATTGGTCTATGTAAAATACGTTGATTTTTATTAATTGATTAACACGTGTAAAAGTTTTGGACTTAATTTTGGTGAATGTTTCTTTTTAGGGCGAGAAAATGGTTACAGGTAATATTTTGTGGCTTCAATATATACTTACAACTATTAAATTATTGTTTTTGTAATTACAATAAATTATATTAGAACGTAATATGTTTACAATAAGAGAATATACTATTCCTCAATGATTTATAATAATTTGATTGTAGTAACATTTTATTAAGCATTCGGCTAAGAAATGTCATTACAATCTGTAGTAAAATCATAATGTACATTTTTAATTAATACAGTAATTCAATATATTGCAACTGGCTATTTGTTAATCTAAATTTTATTTAGGAAGCATTAATTTCAACAAAGTAAACTTATTTTTTACTATTTTTTATCCTTAATTGTTATTTAAGGACTTTATAATTAGTAATAAGAATTCAATTTTAATTCGTTTTTCGCCGTTTTTTCAGTACTATCTTTAATCGTCCTCAACAAAAAGTGTTCAACAGAAAAAAGATTTGTTTTTTTTTATATTCTACAAGTTTCACATCTAAAACTCTTATGGGAAATCAATTATTTTCAAGTTATGAAAAAAGGCCGATGATTTTTGTCAATTTTAGTTTTTCTATGATTATCTTGAAAGATATTGACCTTATAGTAAAATGTTTAATTATTTGTCACGAATAACGTCACAATCACGATTTGCATTTGAAATTTTATGCTATATTCTTTTAGATTGAGTGGGAATTACAAAATATGTTTAAAAAAAACGAGTTAACCCAGACGGCAAATTTAAAAATATCAATATATAAGAACGTCTGCTGCAAAATTTTGGAACTTTTGCTTACAAACTCATTATATTTGACAATAATTACATTGAAAATAAAAAAAAATCAAAATAAAAAAATTCTAACAATTTAAAAGAAATACAAAGTTTATTCGAGTGCCATAAACCTTTACAAAGTAGTGGTAAGTATATAAACAAGATATATTTGATGAAATAATAGCTAGGAGTACGGATAATAATATTTTATAACTGATAACTTGCCACCTTCCTCAAATTTATCGAATTTTCATTCATTACTTTTTATTTATTTATACTTATTTTTCTTTTAATTATTTATAACATATATTCACTTCATAAAATAGAAAAGAATTTTACAACATTTAATAAATAAGGAACATCTGTAAATACAAACGATGATATTTATAATAATAATACTATTTCTCTTCTGACTCTGATTTCTGACTAATTTCTATTTTTATAATCTCTTATATTTTAATGTATAACGTTTACTTCTTTTTCAGATCATAAAAGCGTGTTAGGATTCATGATCCTTCCTCGCTCACTCGATGATACGTACCCGCCTACGAATCCAGTAAAGACATGGAGAGAGGAAAGAACCGAGTTTCTTAAATCCTATATTATACACATTGTTTATTTGAATAACAGTTTGGTCACAGTCCTATCAATAATTTTACAACTTTATCTTGTACCTCATTAAGATGAACGATCTCCGCTTTCAATTTCTCTATTTTTTGGGAGTTCTTGCCTGTTAAAGCTGCTTTTTCTACATTTGCCGTTGTAGTATTGATTTCCTTTAAATTGAGCTTAGTATCAATGATTAGATTACCGACACTTAATAGTCAAGTATTCAATATACTTTTAATGATATGCGGTCAAACACTTTCGATTCTTTTAATTCTAGTATCCTATCGATGAATTCCATCAGGTATACTTTCTTTAATAGTTGATTTTCTGCGCGGATCTTCTCTATCTCAGGATCCAACATTTGCAGAGTAATTGGTTTACTATTGGAAGAATAGTTTGACTCAATGTCTTCAATGTTTGCCTTGAATATGTGCTATTCATTCGCTTTGACGATCAGGTCCTGTCACGAGAATTTTTTCTCTTCAACGACGGAATAACTTTTCAGTATTTTATTAAAGACATTTAAAATATCCACCTCTAACTCACAAACATCTATATGAGATACCAAATTTAGACGTCTCTCGAATAAAAAGGTCTTCGATGACTCAGTTATACTTGTTAATACAACCGCTTTTAAGATACTTTCCAATAATCCAGGAGCATTTTGTGTAGCCTGAACTACCATCAGCGATGTCGTCAGTGATTGGACCAGGATTAGCCTTTCTGAATAATACAATATTTTGTGTATACTCAACCAGGTATTTTACGAAATCTCGTCCAATATCCGATATTTTCAAAGAACAGCAAGATAAAATCTGATGCTTGAGCAATTTTCCAACATACTCATTATCGATTTTACAATCGTCAAGTTTATTGGGCAATTTTGTAAATACAACGACCATACTACAAAAGCAGTCTCTAATGCTTGCCTTAGGCAAATTTTCAACGGGTTGAATTGTTGACAAAAATGGATTGATCTGCAGATGGTCCGCGATATCGCTATATTCGATATCCAGTACGATCTTGATGGATTTCATGCTCTTGAAAAGTTCATGAACATAAAAAGCAAATGTCTTGTACGTTCCCTCTGTTGTCAGCGAATCCAGGCACGTCCCATGCCATTAATCCTGGTAATTTTTTTAGACGAGCCCATCTTGTTGGTATTGCAGTTTCCGATTCCACGCCTCTTCCAATTTCCGGCCTATTATCTAACTTCTCCGCTTTTTCAATGGACATTGGTTGAACATAGAAAGTTTTCTGTCAATTAATTGGTTTCCTATTAAAAAGTTGAGCATTGTTCTTTTTCCAGATTTCGCAGTCCCAGTGTAAATAGCTAAATCTTCATGCTTAGCTTGATGATTCATCAGCTCTACAGCAGAATGAAAAATGTTATTCAAATATTTAAGTAGGGCAACTAGGCCAGTTCTGGGCCGGCCGCACCACCTAGGGGAAGCTGCGCGAGTTCTCAATTCTTTATGCGAGTGTGCAATAATCCAATGACTTCATATATGCACATATATGCTTACGCGCCGGCATATATGTGTATACACGCTGTAATATGTTAAGTATGCATTAAGCAAGAACTGATACTTTATATATAATACGTGCTGGCTATATATATATATTCTGAATAAGCGCCACTCGACCGCACATTGGGACTTGTTCCTCACGCTTTTAGGAGCACTAGTATGAATATATGATTGTTGTGTAGTATACTATAATATAATTGCTAGATGAGTAAATCTTCAAAATTTGCCGTATCATGCTTCGTTTTCGAGATAGGTGCAAAATTTTAAAATTTCCTCCCTCCCGCTTTTAGAGAATTTTTTTTCACTGCAATCAAATAGTATATATATGTTTATACGTTTGATTGCAGTGTATATGCAATTATTCAGCGTGTTTGCTCCGGCGAGATCGCGAGTGTTTCTCGTCGGCGATTTTTTTCGAGAGTCTACTAGCTGGCTCACGCGCGCGGAGTGTTATGGGTATCAGGCCGCCGGTATCCGCATGGGCCCTTGAAGCTTAGTTCAAGTATTATTTTTTTCTGGCTCATAGGGGGATTCTGGCTTACGCGCGTTGTCTCATGTGGTAATGCCTTCAGCATGAGTGCGCGGGTCATCTGGCTCAGAACTCGCGTGTTTAGCTCTGTCTCTGCACATGCATATAGGTAAATTAGTTTCTGCAAGTGATCCATTTAAAATCTCTCCGATTGATTTGACTATTTTACATTGATGTCAAACTATCTATTAAAATTTTTTTTACTGATTTTGAGAAATAAATCTTAAAAGTTTCATAAGGAAAATATGAATATTTTAAGACATTTGAATAAAGAAAAAAAATTTTTCGCATCGCGGGGACCTACGCCTCGTCGAGAGTTCCGAATGTGGATAACACATTTGTTACGGTATAACATTATGTAAGTTTCAATACCTTTTATGCATATTTCTTACTATTAATTTAATTCTTTCTTTAAAAATTTATATTTCTTTAAGGGGATGCCGGATATTGACCTAGTTATCTACATTATATACCGCTATTTTAATTATTCATTTATTATATTTTGAAATTATCAAAACAACAAATATTTATTAGTTTTATTGCAAATTGGAAAAAACAACTTTGACTTTACAAAGTAAATTTATATACTTAAATTATTTTAGAAAAGCTAAAAATTAAAAAAAAGTTAGTTTGACTATTCAATAATATATGGTTAAGCTTTTTATTCATTCTGATGATAAGAGATGTTATTTACAACGATTTCGCAAAAAACTCGAGGTGGCGGTAATTTCTTCAAAAACGAGATTAAATGGCTCTGATCTTTTTTCGTATTCTTGCAACTCTTGACTATAACATTTTTTTTTTCATTTTTATTAAAAAGAAACATCATTTTTATTAAAAAGTCACAAAAAGCTTTATAAGTCATAGAATTAAGATATTCAATACTGACCACAGATTCTAAAAACTTATATTTTTGTTCCAAATTTAAAGAAAAATTGTTAGTCTGCGACATTTATATACCGAGATAATTTTTTTTTAAATAGTAATCACTACCAAACCGTAACACTTACATTGAAAATCAAAGTTCCACTGTTTTAAGAAATAGTTGAATAATATTATACAATTTTTTCATAACGAACATCTCTATAGTTACTGAAAAAGACATTTTTTAAAAATTATCATAAAATAGACACAGGAGACTCCTCAAAGTGGCAAACGAGAATTCCCATAAGAAATTTTTTATTCGTCATTGTTTTGCGAGGACTGAGTTACACCTGTAAGTCCCATGGGAAGATTGGAGCTCTTTAAAATAAATTAATGTTTGCCTCGAATGTATTTTAATTCATTAAATATTAGTTTTTGAGTGAACTTTGTGTGAACGCAATCCTTATCAGTACGCACTTGTAATAGAGCATCGTGCGATTACGCCAACTACATAGTTACGCTTTTCATTAAAATCAAAGTGAGTCCTCTTCGCCACTCACGTAACACATTTTTCTTTCTCAATACCATAAGGACCACCAAAATCTGGAACGCGCGGCCCTGACATTTGTGCCTGTGTGAAAGAATCTGTTCTTCTTCATGACTGCGATATTGTTTAGAAATCGAGTTTCGTCACGGACGAATATAATGCTAGGCTCGTCCTCCTGAGAGCTTCAGAAGAGAAATCCGCGCTAAAGAATTGTTGGTCCTCATAGAGAGACTATGTATAACAGATTGATGCGGAGTTGAAAATTGATCGTGCGATTCGTAGACACGAGAGAGAATTGACTCGTGACGATGAGTCGTGAATGCGGCCGTCCGTCTTTTGCGGTTGATAAAGGACAATTTTGAGCTTCGCACGCTTTCTGCCTTTTGTACCGTCCACCGCGAAAGAATTCAGGTCTTGTTTTATTATTCATCGCGAAGATTTGGAGTATATGAATTGGCGAAGAATCAATTCTATGGCGTTTAACTGCCAATCTCTATGTCGTGAATTGTGAGGAATAATAGAGCAGGATGCTTTTTTATTATAGTTTTTGAGAATGTGTTGTGGATCACATCACAGTATGTATATTGAAATTTTAGATCCTTTTGCGTCCCAAAGTGTTTCATGCAAATAAAATAAACCCGACTGTCGAGCCAAACTTACTTTTGAAATAAATATAAATTGATACTTTGCAGTGCAATTATTAATTCTTAAGCAGGCTTTCAGGCCAAGTGCTTTACGGTCAGATATAACGTGCGAAAATACCATACCCTAAAATCGAAAATCCATTTAAAATTGAGTCATTATAACAGCAGCAATGCAGAAGCACTATCAACTGCCTTGAATTTAAGAATACCAACGTACTGAAATCGCTATTCCAAGCGTCGATTATGAATTACTAAACGTATGTCAACGTAACAACCATGAATTATCACCTCGTTGAAAAGATTTATAACCGCACATTAAAACAATGGCTGTTGCATATTACTTACTCTGTCCCCTCTAACAAACCAAAACGAAAAAAAGAAGAAAAAAGCCCCGAACCGGTCTATTGCAAAATTCTCCAAATATTTCTCCTCTGCACACACTTGCGCGCTGCTTCAATTATGCGCGAGAGCTGGTAATGGTGCAGTCGTATATATATATATGAGTCTTCTTCTCTCGTTTCTCTGCTATGCATAAGCGCTAGGTCCTTCGTTAAAGGTGAAGGTTACGTGCAGCGCGTATACACTCGCTCGAAGGGATCCTCTCCAAAGATTTACTGGGCAAGTCACAGACGGCAAACGTAATGCACATGCAGGGTAATAGAAGAGAGAGGTGGCCTAACCTACGTAGAATCACGACTGAGGTAGGGCTTGTAATGCTAGGGCTATACGGTTAATTGTGTCAAGTGACACGCGGGACTAATTGCGCTTTATCTCCGTAAATTAATCCTCTGCTGTTGGTCTCTCTCTCTCTCTCTCTCTCTCTCTCTCTCTCTCCGCGTTGCATAGCGCAGCGAACGAGTGAGAGTGTGAGAGGGAGAGAGAGAGAGAGAGAGAGAGAGAGAGAGAGAGAGAGAGAGAGAGAGAGAGAGAGCAGTGCATCAGTAAAGCCACCAGTCATCCGGCAAGAAGACGGACGTTTCCAATCCCCGAGTAATTCCAATTTGCTGTGGGAGATCACTTTCTCTCTCTCTCTGTCTCTCCCTCTCTGCCGCCTGTCTCTCCTCGCGCTAATGCTATGGGCGAATCTTGAGGATCTCGGGGAAACTGGACCGACCTGTTGAGGACTGATTTGTTTGCTCTCCGAGACACTTCTCTGCGCGCGTGTGTGATTAGTCTCTCTCGGTAGAGCCCCATACCCCCTTTGAGATAGTATAATGCAGAGTCCATTATAATCGAGCCCGGCGGTCTTATTTAATGCATGCGTAATGCGTGGTGCTATCGCTGGAACTCTGCTTATCCAGATTGATAAAAGGATGATTAATAATACACATTTTGGTATATCGCTAAAATGTGGAATTAAGCTGCTAGCAAAACTGCCAGTTTGTCGAGGAGATATCACATTACACAGCTGGTAATTGCTGGGGATAGCGACACACGCGGTTAAAGTAATCGGCGAGATGTCCAGAGATCGGTATTGACACTCGACAATGTTCGCATTACGAGCTCAACGATTTATGGATATGCATTTAGGAGCCGAGGAACAACAAAAGAAATGGTCATTATCGAGGTTTTAGCGAGCAACGCGCGCTTATAGCTGCCCTCGATAGGGCATTAACGTCAATCACTGCAGCCGTAAAACATAAGATATATGGCCTTAAACTATACAAGTCGCGGCTGCACACACACACGGCCAAGTAACAAAACGCTCGGACGCTATTCAGTTACATAATTTCCGCTCCTAAATCACGATATCGAATAATTTGGTGCGCGTGGTGTACGAGTATATATAGCCGCTTCTGCTGCAGCCGCACACCTCATCCGCGTAAATCTTGGCGCATCGCTAACGCAATCGCTCATCCGGATAGACATAATATTCATTGACTTATAATATTTACACGCACATCTACCTACGATCGATCCTCTACGCCATCAATCCTTCCATGTACGTCTGATTATATATCTGCTGTATGGTCGATTTTACTTGTCGCGCATTATACGACTTTCACTCGCATGTATAATTTTCAGCGCTGCCGATATAAATAACGATATGTATGCATGCATATGCGTTGATGTGTGCGCGTACGTATGGGATTGTATGTGTGTGTGTGTGCGCGCGCAGCATGTAGCAGCGCTCTCCCCATAAGCCGCTCATTGTGGGTTCATTAATAAGCGATAGATAGCCGGGCCATTGTGCGCCGATCGCTTTTTTATTTCTTGCACCATCGGCCGGTCCTCTTTGCTCTCGTGTATATATATATATATATATATATCATCTCTGCACGAGTAGGGGCTTGATGAGTGACAGCTGTCGGTGCCAAGCGAATGTACATTTCTCCTATCTCTCTCTCTCTCTCTCTCTCTCTCTCTCTCTCTCTCTCTCTCACTCTCTCTCTCTCTCTCGCAGAGTGACTGGCATTTCGGATATATTGGGACGATGCGAACGACTGGCTGCGCGACCTTCGCGATGCGCGACTTAAGAATGCGTGTGTGCATATACATATATAGAGATCGTTCCTTTTTTACGTAACGTAATGATTCGCTTGTCGAACTTGTAAGCCGAGCCTACACGAGAATCTTTCTCCTTGGAGAGAAGGCGGCTGTGTGTGTGTGTGCGTGTGCGTGCGCGCGTGAAGGTGGTTTCGATGGGGTTCTTTTTTTTCGCTTTATTTGCTTTCAGTTGGAGAGGCTCTTTTCGCTGCAAGCGCGCTGCGAGCCGTCCAGTCATCGGTAGATATACTCAATGCTGTTTGATGTAAGTGGATGTGTATATATGTAAGAGATGCGTGTGAAATTTTATATCTGCTTGGCTGGTTTCGCTTCTTTCCTGTGAAATCAATAGATCTGCTGATTAATATTGTAATTGTGGACGCTTTCCCTCTGTGAATATGCGCACTTTATTTTTGAATACACGGAAGACATAAATAAACATAAGAATTACTAAAGATTATTATTCATTTAATAACGACATTTCAATTTTTATTATTTATATATATTTAATAAAAATGAATTACTAATTTCGTTAAAGTAAAATAGGGTAATATAAGTTTAATGTAATTATAGGATTAATGATTCAGTAAAATAACAGTATTTCTTTGGTCATTTTAAAAACTTAAATAAGTTACTGTCACTTTTACAATGAAATTTAAAATATTTTACAAAGTATATTGACGAAGAATATAAAAATATTTTAATTAATAAAGCAAGAATTCACAGGTAATTGATTCGAAATTCAGAACAATCTAAATCAAGTTAATAAACGCGTTTTTTAACTTCAATAAATATCGAAATCTAATTAGTTTGTGGACAGAGAATTTTTAAAATCTGTTTGTCTACGTTGCACAGCATTTAAAATCGTGCAAACCCAGGGCGCGTGTACTTGGCAATTGAATGACTACGTTACGTACTTGCGCGTATACACATACATGCATTTATATATGAGGTACAAGCCCATTACGAAACCCATAAGGTAGTTTCTGACAACGCACGAAAATTGGATTCGGCAAAAAACATAAAGAGCAATGGTCAAATTTGTTTCACAAAACTTTTGCTGCGTCATAGTGGGTATATATATATATATA
>UELV01137318.1:0-12128 GCA_900490015.1 Megastigmus stigmatizans
GTCTATAACTCAAAATTTATGCGTTTAATCGAAAAACGGAGAAGTTACGTATGTCTTAGAATTTCCTCCTCTATATCGTAGTACCCTTATTTTCGGTCAATTTCCGAACGCCCTGTATAATAAACTTGACTGTATATCCAAGCATAGATACGATCAGTGATTGGTATTCCTGCTCTATTTTTCTTTCACTAAGGGGAAAGAAGTGGCCTGTTTTACCATGGGTGAATTTCGACGATATTGATTAGTGATCTTACTCAAAAACGCGTATGGTAACTTATTTATCATATCATTAAGTTCAAAATTTTTCCTAAAGGAGCGCACGACGCTGCAACGATACAAGCAATTTCAAAAAATAATATGTCAAATTGTAGATAATTTAATGCTCTCTTAAACGTATTTTGTAAGTTCATTAAACATTAAACTTCCCTTAACAAAAAATTTAAAAAACTAAAAATCAAAAAATAATTTTCTGAAATAAAAAAAAAGGAGAATCAAATTTTCTCAAAACTAATCAATTTTTGTTCCAAAAGTCTAAAATATTTTGTTAAGCATTTTTGGAAAAAAAATTTTTGTCACTGATACAAAGCTTCTTCTACGAGGAAGCCAAAACTTGCTGCCACTTCATTTCCTCAAATTTAATTTGGCCCCAATGTATTAATAGTTTAATTTTAAGTACGTTATAATATATATTTTCAATTACATTGTTGCTATAGTAATAGTATTGTCAATATCCTCAACATAAAATTATATGATTTATTTTAAAGAAGTACAATACTTAATCCTGCATGAAATTAATATTTCCACAGTTTCCTATATAACTTCAAAGCAGCCATTCGAATAAAATCGCAATTTTCCAGTCTACTCCCTCTTTTGCCATCGCAAACCTTACATTACAAGAAAGCAAAATTAAAGAGCAAAAGCTCCCAGGGAAGTAAAAGCGAGCTCTGAGAGAAAGAGAAAGAGAGAGCAAAGACTGTAGAAATTAAAGAGATTCGTATCGCTCGGTTAATCTTCGAAAAGAGTCGCAGTTGTCGTTTCAACTTTATTTGTATTTTTTTTGTTTCACTCTGCCTCTCTCTGTCTCTCTCGCTCTCACTTCCACTCTCATTGTCCCAAAGATTTTTCTCCTCGCATTGCGCGGTATTTCCATTTTTTTTGCTCGTCGAGTCGCCGCGGCGCGCACTCGCAGTAATGCGCGCGCCACGGGTGCATTAACCTCCGACAAAGCTAGAGCGCTCAGTAGTTACAGCCTCGCTGCGGTAAGACGCGGGGATTTACAAATGCGCAAGCGACATCGCGGGGCCATTAGCGTTGTGGCGGCTCGTCCCGTCGGGCAGGCTATATATACAGTGAGAGGAGGGAGGACTCGGGCGGTGACTCGTGACTCGATTATTTTGCGGCGACGAGAGGATTTTGAGGGATTGCAGCTCCCGGCAGATATGCGAGTAGCTTCGAATTATCTTTCGATTTGCCGCAGCCCCAGACTTTTAAGCTAATGCATGCGTATGAGAAATGCTCTGCTCGTTTTTTACGTTCTGTAGTATGCTTGTTATAGTACGGGGAAAGAGTGGTCTTTTAGTATGTAATTTTTAAATTTTAGTATTAAGTCATAAAATGTTTTGGTATATTTAGCATCGATTAATATTACTTCATTAAAAATAACAAAAGTTGAGAAAATGTTTTGAACGGACAAAGTAACAGAAGGGAATATAGGTATAATAGATAGAAATGATAAATAACTGTGAAAGGTACAGAAAACGTGTTGACTATAGACATTTTACTTTTATGTATAACAAGAAATAGTTTTGTGCTTGCTATTATTTTGCTCTATTCACAATAAAGAAAAGTTTTCAAATAAAGAAGTGCCTGTCATTGTTATTTATCTTAGCTTAGAATATAATCAGTAAAGTGCATATGCAATCCGTACATTTACACAAACATTTTCAGTTATCTAGAAAATGGTTATTTTAAAAACAAAGGAACAGATATTTTCCAGTTTATTGCGCAATACATTTAAAATCCTTCCTATAATTTTCGTGAAAACCCCTTTTAACAATTTTAAATTGCGTTCTTTAGCTAAACTTTTTGAAGAGCTAATAGAGGTCTATTTTAATTCCATAAAACGCGTTGTAACATTATTTAAATCATCGTCATTGTATAATAAAAAATTCCGAAATTGTCAGGAAATGAATTTGATCGTTAGTGAGAATTATTTCACTTTTTTACTATAAAAGATGCATTAGAAGTTACTAGCGCCAAATGAAAATAGTCTGCAGAAATGCTATTGAATTTGTGAAAAATTCAACTTTTATGTTGCCACCAGGAATTTTTAAGTGAAATGAATCATAAACTTTGTATTTTGAGCACGGACGAATTTGTATATGCGCATTTTATGCAAGCGCGCTGCTCTCTATTTAGTTGCAGATTGTCCTCTGGTAATAGAAGCACACGCCGAGTCCGGAAATTACTTTCGTCATAAATGTCACAAACGAGATAAATGATGCCCACAGATTCACAGATCGACAGTGTTGATAAAGTTAATATGAAACTGTCTCATTTTCCACTGTGATTTGAGCATATCGAAAAAAATATTAGACATTACACATTTTTCAAACATTTCTAATGAAACTTGTAAAACAGCTGTGAAAGCAAATTACTCGTATTTAATATATTATGCATTAATGCTCATCTGTTCTTTTCTAAAAAAATATCTACCATTTCCATCTTCCATTAATACAAAACATACAAATAATATTATTTATGGATTATTTAATACAAAAGTTTGAAGCATAAACCTTCAGAATTTATAGCAAATTTACATTTATTTTAAAAACAACATATTTCCGGGAATAAAATTTCTCATAATTCTTCCATTTATTTAAAGAAAAAACTAGCATCCCTCGTCGTGGTTTAGCCCGGGATCATCACGCATAGGTATAATATAATAATTGTTTAAAAATGTTTTTCTTAATCAGTAAACTTGCCAATGTACACTGGGAAAGACAATAAAAACATATTAATTTTCGGTCAGTGATCGCGAGTTTTCACTAATTTAGAAGTGAAATTTCAATAATTCAATTTAAAAAAGTATGATAATTATTTTTATTGTTAAATCGTATCACAGTTTATAACGGGGGAATTTAACTGAGCGTGGGAGCGACTCGGCAACTTCCCCGCGTTTATAAGTAGGAGGCAAATAACGGTTAATTTTCCGTCCGAATTTTAATAAGTTACGTAAATAGGCAGAGTAAATCAGGGCGTCAAGCACTGTATTTTTAGATTTTCTCAATAGGATTACTCTAAACTCGAGTAGTGCTACTCGATTAATTTATTTGAATTAAATTCATTTTTACTTATTCATGCGCGACTAGCCAGAGGCAGAGTCGTGAGATCGAACGGCCAGAGACGTTCGAGCTGAGTTGTGGACAGACACGTACACACACATGCAACAATGTTAAATAATGAAAATAAATAGGTTCACACTCTTTGAATTGGAGTTGATCTTTGACAGTTCAAGTCCTTTAATAGGTAAATAAATAGTTACAAAAGACCTCTGAGAGGCATACTAATTCCTTTGAAGGAAATAAGATCTAATCTGTGAGTCTAGCGCAATATCAAAAGCCTGTCGTAGGTACGCTAATTATTCAAGTGGCTACAATAAATTCATTTGACATGAAATAAGAAATTAAATATTTGCCTTGAAGAGGCACGCAATATGCCTTACAATATTTTTGAGTCGCTTGGCTTACCAAATTTAGCGCTGCTCCACCTTAAATCTCGAGCGTACGGATACGTGCGCGAGAAATTAATTAACCAAAAAAAAAAACTACAAACGCGCGAGGACAAAGGCACTCTAGCACGGAGTTAAAGCCAAAAAGTAGGCACAAAATAATATAAATTTACTTCACTCGAAACGAATCAACTGCGAAAGGCAATTCCTACCATTTTCTAGCTCCTAACCGTATCCAAGTCGATTTTAGTTAGGCGTCGGGTCTGGAAAAGCCCCGCAGGCAAAAGAAATTTATAAATAATTTACTATGTGAAAAGAAATACAAAAAATATGCGCTGCCAATAAAAAGGCACCAGCGCAATCTCTTCAATCACGGAAAACAATTGAACTTTTATGCGGATCTAAAGTCGCAACTACCCGGCGCGGAAGTCGCGTTGCTGGAGATGCGTCCAGTTAGGCAGCCAGAAGAGAAGTCGCCTAGGCAAGCGTCGCCGAGTCCATCGAGGCCCGCGGCATACTTCGCGCTGTTGTTACGTCGCTGGCTGATTGGCGCGCTCTTGTTTGGCACCACATCGGAATGTTGTTGTGTCTAGCATCCTTTTCTCTCGCTCCAATGTCCTTTTACCTTGCTGCTGTAAGCACAGGCACTACAAGTATCTTTTGTGGAATTTTCCATAATTTTGGAACTTTAAAATATTCCAATTCGATACTGGGGTTACTATGTGCCAGCAGGCAATATTCAATGGAACTTTCCGCAGATGTACGAATTAAAATTCGTAGGCAAGAAAAGCGAGGCATTAGAAAGTGTATAATGCTCTCTTGCATAAACTGCAGGAAAATATTTTGGAAGCCCTTTTTTGACATGAAAAAGGGTGCTTTTTAGAGAGTTTTAAAAGAGAAAAATAATAATGGCATGGCAAAAGGCAAAGTCAAAAAGAGAGATAAAAAAATACGAATGCGTAACTTAGGCATCTGCAACGTTTAGATGTTCTGAGCGACGGAGCGGCGCATCCTGGAGGTTGCCGCGTGATCTTCTATTGGTGTCTCTTGAACCTGAAAGAAGGTTCCGACGCTCGTCGACGCGTATTTGCGTATAGGCATAAAAAGAGAAATAAAAATAATAAATAAAAGTTTAATTATAAAACGGCCCGAGACGAGAGGTGGAGGGACATCCCTTCTGGCTGCTTAGTTTGCCTTTTAGGCATTTTTATGTTATTTAAGTTCATGCGGTAAACGTGCGAAAATCCGCCACGTTACAAGTTATATATCAGCGTTGACGCATTCCAGTGATGATCGCGATGCAAGGTATACCAAAAGCGAAGCTTTTTGCAAGTAAGGCATGACCGTCACTGCCTGTGCTTCACGCTCGCATTCATTTGCTGTCTCTACAACTGGTTCCACAGATATTTTGAAATGAATCGCTCCTAGAAAAAATATACAATAGAGAAAAGTTCTGCTTTTTGTGCGCTACAACTTTTACATTTAAAACTTTTATGAAAAATTAGTATTTTTTATGTTAATGTCCAAAAAGTGGTCTTTTGTAGCAAATTTAAGCGTTATTAGCTGTTTTTCCACTGTTATCTTGGAAGGAATTGGCTTTAGAGTTTACTGTACAAAAAAGATGTATTTTTTTAGTTCTTGCACTTCGTCTATTTATACTTCAAGATATATTAATGGTTTTCAAGTTATAGCTAAAAAACGGTTTTTCGCAATTTTTTAAAACAAATAAAAATAAATATATGCACCATTAATTGTGGTTCACCGCGCAGTTACAGAATAATTACGCAGAATTTGCGTATGAAGCAAACGCCACGCGGTACCGGACCCTCTTGGAAAATTTTACTAAAAAGATACAATTCAACGAAAAGAAAGGATAAAAAAACTAGCTCCTCCGGCCTGCGCGCACCGCACACTCCATCCTAATTGCACGCAGCGCAACGCCATAGCAATGGGATACAATGCTATGTCACGTCCTTCTAGCCAGATACGCACACGTTTATATATATATATTTGCGTTTGTGCGCGTGTGTACATGTATGCACACAAGTGCAGAAGAGGTAGAGACGGTAAACGAGGCAGACGTCCAAATGCTCCGCGAACCGTGTGCGCAAAACTCGTTTTTGCCCAGGTCGAGAGTATATATGCGGCGAGCGCGTATAGCTCAACTATGCGCCAACAATTTATAATTTCGCCCTCCGTGACTCTCTCGCGCGCGCGCTTTGTCTCGAGTACTCGAGCGCTATTACTTCGGCCACTGTGGATAATTTTCCATGTTTGTTTGCCTCCCTCACTCTCTCACTTGGTCTCTCGGTTTCAGCGCTTTAAGCCGATCTTTGTCTCGGTTTCGGTCTCTTTTGTACGAAAACGCGCACCGAGCAAAGTTTCTGGATTCGCGCGCGGCGAACTCGCCTATACTGGCCCTTTTCTGCGCGCAGAGCCCTTTTCTGTTTTCGTTTTGCTTGGCTGCCAGCGCGAGAGACCGGCAGAACTCGCGACAAGCGCGAGCCGCACGAGATAAATACTGGAATCCGCCCGAGGGGTAAGAAAGTCGCGGCCGAGGTAGTTTCTCTCTTTCTCTCATCCCCTGTCTACTCATTCTCTCTCTCTCTCTCTCTCTCTCTCTCTCTCTCTCTCTCCGTCTCTGTTCCTCTCGTCCTCTTTCTGTTGGATCGCTGGGAATGGTTAAACTGTTGCGACTCGAATTTCATAATGTTTTTGTTCCTTAATTACTTTGAATGATTAATTCATGCATCAATTAGGCTTTATTTACTTTGAATCGTATAGCTTATTCCAATCTCGAGTGGAATGAAATGTTTGTATTTTTTCGAAACAAAAGCTGAAATATTAATTTTTTTTTTAAAATGGGTACTACTAATGCATCGTTTTTGTAATATATTTGATACCTAAATAGAATAATAACAGAGACTATTATTTATTTTGAAATTCGAAAAATCTAGTTTTCATCATAAACCCGAAGGGAATCATCAAATAAAACATTAATTATTTTACTACGGTTATGCCACAAAAAAAATTTAAGGATCAAAAGTTTTTTTATCGAATAATTACAATTATTGTTATACAACCAAAAGTTTCAATAGCACTAATTAAAGCAATCTGAACATTTATACTCTTTCTGCCATTACATATACCAGAAGTATATAAGTGCAAAATGTCTGGCTGAGTTTTCATCGAGAATTGTTTAACAGTGTCCTTTAGCCATAAACTAAACATAACACTTTTCGCGTCTTATTCGATTTACTTATTCCGTCGTGCTAACAACCGCAAGATCAGAGCCCGGCTTAAGAAAGCGGAAAGACTTGAGAGAAAGGAGGAGGCGTCCGGTGCTTGACTCGGGCAATAAGAATAAGAAGAATTCCAGTAATCTTAGTCCGGAATGCCCCGGCTGCAAATTCATATAATTGAATCCTCGCCGCGACTAAATTAACGAGCTTCTTATTCTTGTTTGCACACGATGCTGTGCGGCCTTGTCATACTCGTGCCCGGCTAATCAGCGAACTTCTTCATTATATTAAAGAAGTCAAGACGAAAGTTAAACCAAGATTTCTGAACTATATATACTCTTGGTGATATCAATGTAGAAAATAAAATGAATTTGCACAGGGTTGGCGTATTTCTTTATACACTCATTGATAAGTAAACGCAAAACTTTTTAATTATTATTATTAGTGCACTATTATATCAATTCATTTTTTAATTAGCTGTTGATTAAAAGTTTTCCCAGACTACATGTATAATTTAATATAGACTAATGTGATGCAGTGTGACAGAACTATATTATTCGACACTGCAGTGTTAACTAATTGATGAGGTTATGATTGATGAATTATTTCATTGAGATTCATTGATAAGTTATTTCAGAGAACTCGATCAATTTTAAAATTGTAATGAATTGAAGTATCATTCAACGCACAATTTCATTAAAGTACTTTTATGACGAATAATTTTAATAATATGTAAAGTGTGATTAATAAATTTTCCAGATTTGTCAAATAATTTCTTTTTAATATTACTTATTTACGGGACAATATAAAACTTTTTTACTGGCTGGATAAAAGATGCAAAAATAGCGGTAACTTCATTGTGTCGTTAAATGCGGCCTAAATGGATATATGCTAATATAATCAGTAATGATCTAATAAATAGCGCCGCGCGCCTGGATCTCAATAATTAAAAATAAACGCATTATTCATAAAGCAGAGCTAAAAAGCTCAACCCGATATATTCCGTCGAAGACTCGCGAAGCGATCCCCGAAAACGTCAGCCGTGCAAATCGCATCAATCGTCCGTGCACGCAGCTGCAGAGAGCCACTGACGCGCTCACGTCACATTTATTCCAGCCGTTGCAGCGGTCGAAAACGGTAGAGCCCGTTGCGGTCCTTTGAGTGTGCACCGCGGCTCTCCTCGTTAATTAGGCCGCCGTCATTTATAAATCAGTGATTCGTGCGCACGCCTAACGCCCATGCAGAGCGAATCGGTACAATTAGGCCGCGTACAATTGACGTGACGCCTGGCCCGAAGTCTTTGCCAGTCTGGCGCGAAAAGCCTCAGTCGACTTATATACACTTATATATATTTCATTTAGAGAGCGAACAAATTTCAGCTTCGCAATCGCGCTTAGTCGTTATACGTTTCACGCCCGCGTGCACCGCAAGATTTATTTAACAAGATCACGCGCTATGGATTCGTTGACTCTCGCGAGATTGAAAGTGGCGCGATTCGCGAACTACTGGTTTATAATCGCCTATACTCGCGGAGAATCTCGCGAGATAATATCGTTTACGTACCATTATTTGGTGCGTTATTGCAGTAATATATATTCCAGTGGTGTTTAAAATTGAATATATTGTATTTAGCGTTGCTCCGCCGGCGTGCGCTCTCAATATACAAATTTATTTGCGGGGTGTGGGCGATCGTTGCGCGGCTAATGACTACCCAGTGGCCGACGTGTGTGCGTTACATTTTAATTGTAATCGAGTGCATTATTTGAAATCGAGCTGTATTTTAAGGTGTCTGCGTGATTATGTTTGTTAATTATTTCCCTTTATTTATAAGCTTTTGAACTTCGTTAAATACAGATAGCCTGAAAATAATGTACAATTTATTGATGCATAATAGTCATTGATATCAAATATATCCCAACTAAAACATCTAAATTCGAGTTGCTTCGTGAAATATTACAAAATATATACAGGTACTATATATGTTTCTGTACTATTAAAATTATCAGATGAAAAATTCCAATTTCCCTTTATAAATTTATTATTGTTACACGCGTAAAATACAAGAATTGAAGGTTGAAAAATAAATATAATTCAATAAGAGCGTATAACGAAAATAAAATATCACGGGTGTCCCCGCGAGGCCGTCGTCCTCTACCTCTTAATAAAACGTGAAACTCATAAAAGCTCGCCATATACACAGGCGCGCCAAGCTTTAACGGCGTATACGCGATGCTTTTATATATATCTCGCGCGTGAGAAATAACGTAATCTGTGCCGCTTCAAAGAGGCATAACAATAGAAAAGAACGCAAGTATAGTGTATAGAGAAAGATCTTTCACTAAGCAACAAAAAACGTTGAAGATAGAAAAGAATGGCGCTAAACCATGCGCGCCTTTGACTCGGTCAAGACACGACTTGCGAGCCGCACGAGCGGCGCGCCTAATACATTTATTACTCCTGCCTCGTACATCATATATACAGTGGTGGGTGGAAGCGAGAGGAGCTACACACTCGGTGAAACAGCCGAGATCAAGAATCGCCCCATTGTTGTCCCGAGTTATATCATATTTCCACACACAGACCCTCGGAACTCCTACAGCTGGGAAAGCGAAGCCGATATACCGCGACAGAGACTCTCGGTCTACGTGAGTGGCACGACAAAATCTCTCTTTCCTTTCTTACTCCCCTCTGTGTGTCCTCCCGACTCTTTTCTTTTTTATTTTTCTCTCTGCACAGCTCGTTTGGCTCGAGGTTTTTGTTTTCGCGCCACTCGGCTGTCGACGCGCGCGAGCATTTTTCTTATAATCGAGTCACGAGCTCGCTCTATGTGCGTTTGAGCGCTGCGCACACACTCTCGCTCGAACGAACGAACGGACGAACGAAAAAAACACGGTCGACGAGCGCGCATGAGCCATTATACGAGGAGGGAACTGGCGCGACGCTCGAGTGCACGATGATTTTTCACTCGCTCGGCGGACTGCTACTACCTACTACTGAGGCCGCCACCGTTGCTGCTGTTGCTGCTGCTGCTGCTGCTGCTGCTGCTGCTGCACCGCCTCGTATATAGATTTAAAGTGGCTACAGGCCGTTAACTCGCTTAAGTGGTTCAATTAAACTTCTTTTTTTCTCCCTCTATCCTTTCTCTTTTGCTTCTCCTCTTTCGCGATCTCTATGCGAATTATTTCAGCGTTATTATGGGGGCTGTAGAAGCTCGTATAGTATATAGATATGGAGTGGGTTATAAGCGTAATTGAGGAGACCCGAAATTGAGATGAGTATTGATTGATACAGTATAGTATAGTAGTATTACATTCTGTCTAATATAGATGTAGTTATTAAAACTTGTTATCTTAAAAGATGCGTACGATGATTGATATCGGCTCCAAAAATTCAAAGCTTTAGAGATCAATGTAACGTAGTGAGTATGGAATCTTAATTTTAGAATATTTTTTAATTGTATTTTGGTTTTTGTATAATGCACATGTGAACGGATTATGTGTAGGTAGTTTTAATAAATATACTCGATTTGAAAGGTACCTATAAAAAGTGCATTGATCTACCCAAATATAAAACATATTGCTGTATAATTGTAGACCAATCAAATTTATTTACACGAGTTAATTGCTTAAAAAATTTCAATAATCCTTATTGGATTTTCAAACATAAATTGATGCTTTCAATCTAAATGGCAAAAATACTATTCTCAATCAAAACATATCAAAATAAATACAATTCCCTTTTTATTTAAACTAGAGAACAAAAAATTTTTCATGGCACTTTAATCTCCCGTAGTTTCGGTATTAAACAAAAAATGACGCGTGTCATAGCAGAACCTCGTTCCACAAAAAAAAAAGGTCAGAACACAGATTATACAATATTCAGATTTGCGTATTTCGAGAGCACACATACACACGAGCCGCGCAGTTGCGCGCAAAAAAAAGCAAAAAAAAGGTGAGCGGCGACAGTGCAAAAAAATTGCTAGAGAGAGAGGGGCTGAAAATAGCGGGAGACGCGGGGCAATGTTATCCTTTCGGAGCCATGAGCTCGGGTGGAGATTCCTCCGCGGCGCCATTATCCGACGCACCTCCCGTACTTCCTGCTCCTCAATATGGCCATCACGATCAAGAGGTCGACTCACGTGTGTATATATATATGTGTATAAAGTGCGTTAACCGATCCTCGAGGGTGCCTTTGTTTTTCCTCGATATATACTCGAGGGGTTTAGCTTCCCTTCATCGCATATATATATATATACATATATACAGAGGCGCTGCTTGAGAAAGGACAAAGAAGACGTGTATAAGGGCTTAGACTCACCGCCAAGAAGAAATAGACCGCAAGCGACAAGAGTCCTGTGATCCGAGCAGCAATGACCGATCAGGGCGGATATTGTCCCGGCGAGGATCAGGACGACGGCAACCACTTGGAACGGCGTCGATATCCTGGAACAACGAAGAAAAACAGGAATAAGCCTTGGCTGCTGCTGCTATGGCTGCTCTGGCTGCCGCGTTTAAAACAATAGCCTCGGCACGGCTCATGATAAAAGCGGTCGCATGAAACTTTTCCTACCCCCCTTCTTATACGCGTTATATACGCTCGGCTAAAAGGAAAAACACTCGGGCGGGACGAATTTCGTTTTATGGGTATATATACTGAAAATGGCTTGTGTACTTGAGAATGGACATAGGGAAGCACTTCTATATTGATACTTCTTATATTTGGACTAGGTATTTTTACGTAATAATCGCATCAGGTTTGTTATATGTAAGTATAGACTGACAAGGATTTTTCTATTGGTCTTACAGTCTAATCAATATTAATGGGCGACCAGATTGCCCTTGTTTTTAATCACCCCACAGAATCTGAAATAAACTTATATTTAAACCTGAAAAAAACATTTATTAGTAAAGGACAATCTGACCGCCCCACACCACCCAAAAATGCCCGACGTTTCGAGCCCGCTCCGGCTCCTCCTCAGGGACTAAATTAAAAAGCGTGTTTAGCCTCCTTATATACCCATCCCTCTACCCATCCCCACTCTCCCCTTTAACAATTTTCCATTACAACTTAAATTAATAAAGAATGATAAATGTTATCTAATTTACTTGACTCTATCATTAAATTTACATTATTTCGATTCCTTAGAATGTGGATAC
>UELV01137320.1:0-16019 GCA_900490015.1 Megastigmus stigmatizans
ATATTTTTTAGTATATAAATAACTGATTTTACTATACTGTTTAGCAAAATTCATAATATTATTTACTAAATTAAAAAATAAAGTTATTGAAATTTTACTGCGTATAATTTTTAGTATACACGTTAGCAATTTTTAGTTACTACTCTAATCATTTTTCAGTGTCAGGACTTGCGGAAATTATTGAATGTATGCTAATAAGTTTTATAATTATTGTAAAGTTTCTCATAATTTGACTCTGTCTCGCCATTAGTGAAAATTATAGTAATTTTAAAGAGAGTATTTTTCTCCGTGTACCCTTGCATTTTGTTTAAAATCGCGCCAATTATATATTGGTGTTCTTTAGAAAAAGAAACCGGGACAAAGATATAAGATAGATCTTACGTTAAAAAAAAAAGTTAAAAACAAACCTCAATTCTTTTCATAATTTGTTTATATTACAATTAACATGGAAATGACGTTCAAAGTTTATAATTTTTCTTTTAATAATTGCGATTAATCTCCGATAACACGCGTCAAAGAAAGACTAGCGAATTCGATAAAAAAAACAACAAACAAGTGCTACAGAAAATAATAGTGTTATATCTCTCGTCGGTCTAACAAGAAAAACAAGAAAATTAGCCGAACGGGGTACAGAACGCAAAAAAGGGGGGCGTGGAATGCAGCGAATGCATCGCAGATGTGCGCACGATCAGACGTAACGCGTACACTCGCGTCCAAAAAAAATATTCGTGTACATATATATATATATATATAATGGGGGTAGGGAAAGAGAGAGAGAGAGAGAGAGGAAGGGAGATAAAAAGTTCAGCAAGGGTATAAGGGCAATCCGATCCACGTTACACAAAGCATCCCTAAATATCTTGGGCAAATACGGGCTGCGGACAATTATTACATATGAAGCGTTTGGCATACATTACACGTATATATGATGCACCCTCTATGTGCTTTGCACCCGACTATACATACGTTGCACGAGTTGTGTCCCCTGTACATAAACTTTTTCAACGTCAAGCCACGCGTGGAAGCTGCATGTGTGGTATAATATATGCTCGCGGAGCTATAAAGTGTCGCAAAGTCAACGGAAAATTAATATCGTATCTCGTGACGTTTGCTCACGTGCGCACGATTCGTCATTTCGTTTCAACTTATGTGACGTGTCGTCGTATATGGACAAAAAAACAGTGTGTATATATAGATACCGATATACTTGCATGCACCTGCGGGGTGTTACACTGCTTTACACGGCAGTATTAACGGTTGCAGGAAATATTATACAAATTACATTTGCAAATGCAATGCTTTCACGCGAAAGGAATATATATTAGGAAATTAAATATGTTTTATACTATAAAAATATTATTAATAATATTATGTCCTGTATATATAACGATAAGCTGTTCACACACGCGCACGTGCAAATCATTCAACCGCAAACTATTCGCCAGAAAGGAAAAGCAATGTACATATATATACCAGTATATAAAGCCTGCAATATTTTCCTTCTCGCGAACACACCCATAAGTGTGTCCGCGATGTTTACCCAAAACAAAATATTCGAAAGCTCGTAACGAGGCGTGAAGTTTTAACGAAAGCAATTAAGGTGCCGATATGCGTACGCGCGCGCAGTCAAATAATTCTCTCCCGAGCGGCAAGATATATATACTAGACGCGATAATAACGAACGGAGAGAACCCGAGCTGCAAATCCACAAGTTCAAAGCAGAGACTCTCTAGTCGCGCGGTACTCTTTCGCTCTCTCCCCCGCGTTTTCTGCTCTTCACATTTACGCCAGTAGCGGAAGATTGCATAACCGCTCGCTACACATGCCATATATAAAAATACCAGACACGCAGTCTTTCTCTCTCTCTCTCTCACTCGCTCTCTCTTGGTTTGTCGAGCCATGTCTGTACTTATATATACTCGACCCCCTTAGTGCTATAAAGGCCCTCGGCGAAAAATCTCTGCCTCCCCGTACGGGTGTTCCCGAAAATCCATTCATGCGCAAAGTGTGTGCGAGAGAGCGCACGCCTTTTCAATAGCGAGACTCTTGCTGCCTGCTGTACACAAAAGCCGCTCGTGCTTTAATGTTTTCTAATTGTTTTTTAAGAATTCAAGCCAATGGCTGGCTTATAGGTATCTGCAAGTGCAAAATGAACTTCGGCTATACATTTTCGTACATGCTAATGATGTGACTTTTATGATATATTTAAACTAAAGATATGGAACTTTGGAAGATTACAAAGTACGAGTTTGGTACAAAGTATATATTTTATTATTAATTGTATACTAAGTAATTTGTGTCTAAACTTCTGCAATTGTGTTTTATTGAATATATGTAAAATGAGTGGAAATAATCTCTTACGCTGTGATTGCTCATAAAGTAAGATTCACTTTTTATATATTTACGTAACAATATTTTCAATAAATATTAAACTTTAACAGTCGATTGATCAATTTTAACTAAAAGGGATACATCGTACCATACGTTATAAAGATATATTATAACATATTGGAAAAGATCTTAAACTGAACAAAGAGTTAATCTTATCGAAAAGGCGATAACTCTTGAAGTACAGAGTCAAGTGCTTCTATATTCAACTATATGTAGATGTATTATATGCGTCTATTAATCCGTCGAAAAAAAAATTATACTATATTTTTAAAATAGCTCCAATTTTTCTTCTAATATTTTATAAAAGTACTTTGCAGGCTTTTCTTAATGTAATACAATTAAAATAATTACTTTTAACAAAGATGCAATAATGGAACTAATTGTAGATCTGTTATTTCAATGTGTGATAGAACAGCTTTTCCTTCCGAACCACTACTCAATCAAAAGTTGCCACATTGCAGGATAAAATAAATATTTGAAAAACCATAAATAATATGATGCACAAATGAACTAATCGATGATCATAATTGTAATTCCATGATAATCGTATAAAATGAATTCAATAGCGTTCATAAAAATTAAGTTTATAAGAATGTATGTAAGAAAGATTTTTATATTTTATACTATTCTGATTACTTGTTTAATATGTTTCAGGTGCTCAGGACAACAGCACTGTCGCTACAAAGTTATGTCGGATCATCCGGAAGCGCTTTTTTGGAAGCCCGCAAACATACGAATAAAATACGCCTGCATACCAGGTGGGTCTTCCATACCTATACGCTATTCCCATTTAAGCTTAATCTCTGCTTACCTACACACATATACACACCATTTACCAATACCAGTTTTTACGGCTTATAACGTTTCCTCAAGTCCGATGACCCTTGCGATCTCCACACTTACAATTTCCCCACACCAAATAACCACGATATTCTCACGAATCACAATAGCGCGGTTTTTACGAGTTTCCTGAAAATGAAGAAACGATGTAAAACTGTGCATATAGGATTCGCCACCGGAGCTCCTCGAGATTTCTATCGGCATAAAGTGCGAGTAGAGCGGCTGATCGACAGCTGCGTGTGTTTTTGCGAATACTCGGAATCATCGATGTATATATGAGGGTTCGACTCTTGTATGGATGCTTCTATAGTTTGCCTTTTGTGAATGTGAATACGGTTAGTCTATGGCTATAACCGATGTTTTTTCTATACATATAAGCTGTAACCGCAAGTTGTGACGTGGTATAGCTGCGTGCTACTGGTGACAAACATCGATAATTCGGAGATACGAGTTACATTAGCGATTTTCAACATTTGCATTTTATTGCATGTTTAAAATAGAGCAGTTTATTTACTTGTATTAATTGTTTTCCGTTTTTAATTATCTGTTCAAAGAATATTTTAATTCGTTATAAGCGGTTTATTTTATTTTATTTATTTATTTATCAAAAGCGATTACAATATATTCAGTACTTTGTACAATCCTTTCAACTTGTCGCAAGCCTGCAGATTACATTATCACTGTATCTTTCATTAAATACGCACAAGTAATGCTCAATCCAAAAACAAACTTTATGTTGAACACAGTAAAATCAATATCTTATATCGCTTTTTATATCGAATTTCAATTGCAACATCCCCGTTATCATAAACAGAAAACGACAGAAAGAAATATATACATATGTAATGTACAAAGAAGAGATTTTTAATCGAAATCTTTAGCACTTTTCCAGCCGCATCAAACTTTCTTTCGCAATAAAACATATCTATATACATGTTAAAATATAACGAGCGCGAGAGAGATAATACAAGCTATACATATCATAAGACACGACATCGGCATCGTTGTCCAATATACGCGCTCCGGCCTATATCGCGTTATTTCCACGTTCTCCTTTTCATCGGCTCAATCGACTTGTGCGCAGCCGCTCGTAAATACATATATATTTTTCCATAAGATATAGGCCCGTAGTTCGGGATGGGCGCCACGCTAGCGAGTCTCGAAATCAAGATCTATACAGAACGCGAAAAGCGAGGCTTCACCGCGCCGGAATAGAGAAGAATCGATGCACTGCAGCAGCAGCAGTTTACACCCTCCCTATAACATCCTCGGAAATCGGCGAGTCGAGTAAGAGGAAGATGTAAGGAGCGAGAGATAGAAGATCTCTCTCCACCTGGAGGCCGTCGGTCATCGCACCCTCCTCTCTCTCTCTCTTCTATAAATTCTCGACGACGAGAGCGTGGCGGATGAAAATAAGCTCCCCGCTCTCTCTGACTGCAGTTGTCTCCTCGCCCCCGCGAACGAGTCCGGAATCTAGAGCAAGGACAGAGTGAGAGAGAGAGAGGGAGGCTCCATTCCCCGTTTCTATTCATTCCGTGATAAACGCTGCAGCGGTGCAGTAGCGCACGGAGTATATAATAGTGGCAGTAGCAACCACCCCCCAGTTTGCGCTACCGCTTGCTGGAGCGGCAGGCCGCGGCTCTCTCCCACAAAACATTCGTCATAGAAACAGATGCTGCGGCGGAAAGCGGGAAAAGAGAGCGCCTCATGCGTGTGTGTGTGTGTGTAGCTTTTCTCGCTTTTTCCGATGCGTCGCCGCTGCCGCCGTGTAGTGGATGCTGCTGCTGCATTGCTGGATGTATATACGCTTAATGTGCCCGCTGTGCAGGATGCATGTATATACGACCAAATAGCCTTTTCACACGAATTTATCCGAGGGATGCTTTTTCCCCGTCTTTTTTTCTCTCTCTCTCTCTCTCTCTCTCTCTTTTTCTCTCTCCCTTTCTCTCTATCCTCGTCCATTATCTCCCTTGTCTTTTTCATTGTTACACCGAACGACCGCAGCTTAGTTTTTCTCACTGCACTCACCGGCAGCCTACAAATTTTCCCTCCTGAATTATTTATATCACGCGATCGAGATAATATGCGGGAAAAATTCACATTTTTATGTCTTGCCCAATTACTCTTTTCTCTTGTGTATACAAGGGTGGATGGAATGCTTGAGAGCTAAAGTTTTTATGATGCGTATGCATGGAAGGTTTTAGTCGATAATTAATAAATTGAAATATCTATTGGGTAATTGAATTTCTATGTGCAATATTTCAAAGAGCCTTTATTGCATTCAATTCTATATCGCATTTTTCCAACGTTATAATAGACGATATATATATAACCATTGCACGCTACAGACAATTTCAGAATATTTGGTATTTATTAACTATTATTTGTCCACAATACTAGATCCAAATAAAACAAAGCCCAATTTAATTGGCACATATATTTGTTTCATTTTCTTTCTGTATTTTGATGTTGCAGAGGTGTCGGTTTACAAGTACTGCAATGCCGATGTCAAAGTGCCAGTGGGCTTAGGTGGCTATTTGAAGTCGCCGGGCTACCCTTTGTACTACCTCGGTGGAATCACGTGCGGCTGGACATTTAGGTCGCTTCCTGGCCAGAGGATAGTCCTGACGTTCCACGACCTCAGCATTCGTGGTGAGTTGCGGACGTGTTCACCCCCGGTCCGCCCAGCAATAATGAATTGGATTCGCTATTCCTATATATATAGATCGCTCGAGTATCACACACACGTACACACACACACATTAATATTTCAATATCGCTCATGTTTTTTGCAGATCACGAGAGGGATGGAAGTTGCGTCGACATAGTGAGGGTAAGCGACAACGGGAATACGCTGTTTGAATCTTGCGGCACTACGGCGGGTATCAAGGTCACGTCCAATACGAATGTCGTCACGGTGAATCTCGTGGCTTCCACCAATTTTTATCCTGCTCGGGGCTTCCTCTTGCAGTACCAAGGTTTCGCCTGTTTTTATAATATTTTTTCACACAACAGCTTTCAATTCGACGGTGATACTTACGAAAACTATGACGCATTTCAAATATTCACGAAAATTGCCACGTTTGAATTTGCGTGCAATTATTATTTTCGTAAAATTCCATTAACCTATACTATTATTTGGATTTTTAAATATGAGATTTATTTGATTTTTTTTATCATAGTTTTGGCGAATAAAATTTGTCATGTAATTGCATAATTGAAACACAATGTAACTAAATACTGGCGCTTCTTTTATTTCTTAATCATATTTAATTTAAAAGGTCTTATTTTGTTCCTCGATTAAATTTATATGGAGTCGCCAGTATCAAAATTAAAAAGCTATTAAATCCTACAATATTACAGATTATCGTTGTTATTTGAGCGACATACTTTTGAAATCAGTTAGCTGTAACTTTATAGGTTTTAATAATTATTTAATTTTTATATCGGTTACTTCCTCTGAAAGTAATCAAGGGGCGCTAAATGAGATCTTTAAAAGTGAAAAACTTTAAGAAATAAAAAAGGTGCCAGTATTTATGGTTGAACTTTGTTTCCGTTGACGGTATCTACTTTGCGAATATGAAGACTAAAGATCAAAAGGAATTATCAAAATAGTGTATTTTACTTGCTGCTGAATATGTATATGATCTCTTCAAAATGTTATTGTAAGGAATTATCACAGAATGTGAAAAAACTGATTTTATTATTAGAAGAAATATTGGAATATGCATAATCACGCATAAGCTTACGTATAGGAAATGCATAACATGCAAAGAGGGTAAAGAAATTTTAGCGTAGATTTCTACCTTACCGATTAGTGATTTTAAATTATATAATCTTTCAGTATATATATAGAAAAAAAGTCAAACTATGTAATATTTTATATCAATTATATCCTTATATATAATGGATTTTCAAACTGTATGTATAGTAGATAATTTTTATAAATGATGCCAAACACAGAAGGTTTGGGAATTCAGTTTTGATTCAAATTTGGTATAAATATTAAAATCTCCTTTATCATAACTAGAAAATATCTTTAATTTAAATACTAATATTAAGTGCCTTTTTAAAAAATGCCTTAGATGTGCCTAATTTGCTTTATCATCTAAATAAAAATCTCTGTTTGGAAAAAAATCGTAATATCACATTGACAATATTAATTGAATTTAAATCATGTACACTTATATATAGCTCATTGATATGCTTTAAAAGATTAAAATGCTTTGAAATATAAAATTCTATTTTCAATTAGCACATAAAGTCGGTAAGGCAGAAAACTTTGGAGTACATGTTACATTATCTATACAAGACTGAAGTATGACTGAAGTCTACAATCTTGTAGTTTCCATGTTAAATCACAGAATTTTCTAGAAATCTTATCAATTATAGAAACTTCTGCATTATACATAGTGATTAATGATTAATTAGGTTGCCTTACATTAATGCACGGAAAATTCGTCTTACAAAATCATCATTGCGATAGGAATGCATCTCTTGTTTTCCATACAATTATAACGTAGAAAATATGTTTTCCATAAATCACGGATAAGTCAATCGTATCTTCATGAATTTTCCGTAATAGAAGTTTAGTCGGACTTATTTCGTTCCAAATACAAATGTTTCTGTATAAATCGTCATGGGATATCTTTAATGCGAAAACATACATTTCTAAAAACAAAACTACTGAAATCTCTGCGCGTATAGTGATAGTTCACATCAAACCATCCGTCAAATCTGAAATAACGAAAAAAAGTTACATTTCGGTACGACGAGCGTATAATCCTCTATTAATCCATACATTCGAGCACCCCAGTAGCGATTTCACATTGGCGTAAAACTTTTCACGCTCGTTTAATTTTAAAGTCCCAAGGTTTGATCCCTCGCTCGTTCGCTCGCGCAACAACAAAAATCACCGTGCCATTCGGAACTACTGTACGTGAAAGCTTTGCAAATTACGATCGCGCGCGCGCACAGCCATATCCTCTACCGCTGCACCTCCATAAAATTAACAGTTATACGAGATTTCAATGAGCTCGCCAGGATTGCGGGGGAAGTGTAGGGAGCCGTAAAAGCGTGACATCCTCGTATTCGTATATGTATATAACTATATGTATATATATATATATAGAGAGAGAGAGAGAAAGTCAGATCGATAATATGGGTTTTGAACGGTACAGTTTTAGGGTGTCCCGACGTGCAGGCGCCCCTGGGCAGTTACGTCTGCAACGGAACCCTGGAAACGAGGACCTTCCTCTGCAGAGCCGGCACATTGTTTCCGGACACAGGACAAAGGACGCGCACAGTTCATTGCAGCTACGGCCAATGGGACCAGTCTATCCCTGATTTGCCAGCTTGTGTCGGTGAGTTTTATTCATCGCGACATCGATTTTCTGTTTCTTTTATTTTATAGAGATAGGCGCTAGCGTTAAGTTCCGGTTTCGCCGATATAATTTCGTTGCGATTTCTGCTGCGCGCATCTCGGACGAGATGAGAGAGAAATTTCTATGAAAAAAAAGTCCTGATTAGGTGTTTCCAGTGAAGTTGCACTCTCACAAAGTTTTACGTTCTACAAGAGTGGAAATCTACTTTAATTATTTATAGCGTCACAAGTTTTTATTGTATATTATATCGCATGTTTTCGAATCATTTTGTTTAGCACTGTCCTTATAATATATATTTATTCTGGTAGGAAAAAAATGACCGAAAAGGAGTCTTTTAACAATAGTACAACTAAAAGAATTTCAAATGTTATTCCGACAGGACAACATTGTCCTTTAACTTTTTGTGCTTTTGTGTTTTTCAAGTAATGTATATTAGTATTTCAGTTATTGTAAGTAAAAGTGCTCTTATCTACACGTCTGCGCATGTAAAAAATATGTAATGAAATGTAATGGTATATAATGTAGTTAAATTGTTACTTTAAAAAAAAAAGCATAAGGTTTTATTTTCAATAAGAACACATGCACAATTGAACGTAAAATCGTTTTCTAAAGTACTTATACTACACTTATACTAAAAACATTATTCAAAAACTTTTTTGATCACTTTAGAAGCTTACGCACAGATCAGCGTGTCCACAACGTTCAATTAATAAAAACATTTTAACAAGGATTACTGAAAGATTACATCCACTGAAATTCGACATTCTTACGCTTCCTAATTATATATTATTTTTTTTTCAATCAGCGAAAAAGCTTTACACGAATTAAGCACGACCCGAAAAATACAATAATTTCCCACTGAATATTCCAAAGCCTCTGGCATTGTAGTATGTATTTATAAAATCTAAGCACGACTTTCGAAATTGGTGCATTAAGCTCGCGCGGAGCAGATTATCGACTCGGTGCTGCAAAACGACCATTAAACTTGACGCATTTCTTTGAGTGCAGCGGCGGCGACGTTGCACGGCGAAGGGAAGGTAGTCGGCAGCAGTCGGCAGGCGGCAATTTGCTGGAAATTGCGCCCAAGGAACAGTCGACAGATCAGAGAGAGAGAGAGAGAGAAAGAGAGGAAGCAAAAAAAATAGGAAAAGGGAACGAGAGGAGGAAAAAAAGAGGATCGAGGATCGTTGCTCCGAGAGCTCGTTTCGTATTTCCGAATGCTCCTCTCTTGTCACATACACTCGCGTCGTTGCGTGGTATCCATATATATAAGCGAGTGTCTGCGTCGACTTTCCGTATATCTGATGGGCTGTGTAAATATTTGTTCCCGAGCGCCCGACTCCAGCTCGCTTTTTCGTATATATATCTATAAATATCGGAAAGAGACAACTGGAGGCACAAAATTTCCATCGATATCTATTATCGGCGGTCCGCCTATATCAGCTCCCACTCCTTTTCTCGAATTTAGTAGGGCTTTCATTTGCATCTGAAGAGCGCGCGCTTGCGAGCTTGGGACATTATTACTGTATGCCGATCGCCGGAAGAAAGAGAGGAGCGATAACGCGCGAAAAGACGCTTACATGTGTAGATGCGCTGCAGAGGCGCACGCTTAGCGTTTCTCGTTCGGATAACACTTGTATGACACACGAATCGATCTCTATGCATTAATGATGTAGTCAGATGTGTTTGTGTCCGGTTCGAGAGAACTGCTATACTGCGGGCGATGACGTCTACGGTATACGGTATATCAACCGGTTGACGCTCCGGACCCTGGGACATCCGTGATAAAGATAAATCGTTCCTTTGAAATTTCGTGCGTAAAGCGTTTCTTTTAGTGTTGCAACTTTTACTTCGTGTACTTATGATTCATGTGGATTTGGATTTTCAGCCTTAGGTAATAAGCAACTTCTCGGATAGTCAGGCTACATTGTTATTAATTTTCAAAACGAATTCGCAATGTTTGGATGTATTTATGCAGGGCGTATAGGTGCATACATACTGTTCATCGATTTTTATATAGTCATCGGATAAGTAACGTATTTATATACTTTATACGTGAAATAGGATAAGCACTAAATGGTCAAATTTTTAAACTACAATGATGTATATAGATACACATTATATAGCTTAATAAGATACTTATTATTTAAACTTTAGTTCAACTCGTGTACTTTTTTTTATAAAGTTATATTATAGATTAGGATATTTTTCATAATACAAGAGATTGACGTACCACGTGAAAAAATATTTACGATGAATTAACTTATTTTATTTATTTATACATAAGTTAAGCAAAAAGAAAAAGAAATTTAATTGGAAAAAATTAATTTCAATTATTTGCATACACAATATATATATATATATATCACGAAAAGTTTCCTGCGATGATACGGGTACTCTTGCGAATGAATGCAAATATTGTACATTCAACGCGCACAGCACAAAAATATTTGCATGAAATTAAACTGCCTTCGTTATATATATATGTATATACATATATATATTGTCAATATTCAATATTGCAATCTAAAAGTATCTTTATACACGAGCTTTTGTAGTGATTTGAAAATTTCGACAATTAAAGTGTACAAAAATTCCATGATCAAATCGTCAAACTCATCATATCCTAAAAAAAAACTCGAGCGCTTCTCGTTTACACCACGCATGCAGTAGATTTCGCACTCTCGAGATACAAGACGTATAGAGGTATAAGCACACGCAACGGCAGCCAAGCAGCTCCCTCGAAAACTTTCTCAAGAAAAATGCAGAAATAAGGCCGTGTCTTCCCGAATGATCACCGAAATAAAGCCCAAGATATACAATCCATCATTGTATATATACCTGCAGAGAGCCAATAGTGCATTCACCTCGTCTCCGCTGCTCTGCTCGCACTCGCTCTCTCTCTCTCACTCTCAAAGCAAAACCATACAAGAGTAACAAGAGTGCGGAAGGGTCGATTCCCAATCTCTCCGCGACTATACAGAAGCGGATCCATATAACAAAGGGAGGAAAAAACGAGACAGCATAGCTATCGTATAGTATAACAGAGAGAGAGAGAGAGAGAGAGAGAGTGAGCGAAGCATACATATATATATATATATATATAAAAAGCTAATGAAAGGCAAGGGGTGCCAGGAGTGTCGGGTACGTGTCTGCTGTATGTGCTCTCGGGCTCGTCGAAGAGCTCGCATCAGTCGCGTGTATATGTGGCGCTCGTATATACATAAGTGTGTTGCAGCGCCAGTCTCAGAGAGGCAGTCTATCGGGTTTCGAGGGGGAAAAGAACCGCAAGAGGAAAGCCCGGCATCATCGCGCGCACACACACGCGACGCGACGAGAAAGAGAGAGAGAGAGAGAGAGAGAGAGAGTACAGTAGTGGGGTAGGACTCGATGTAGCGTCGTGTGTGTGTCGAGAGAGTACAGACGACGAGCCCCGAAGGAAGCAGATTAGTACCTCGTGGTGTGTCGCGCGCACGCGTTATAAGCGCAACGAGCCTATATAACATATATGTATATATGTCTGCTGCGGAATAGCTGTCCAGTAATCACCGAGCCACGTGTGTGCGACTATATCGCCTAGAATATTGTATAGTAGTACGCACACAGATTGATTGTTATTATTCCTACGCGGGTGTGTTTGCCTCGTAGGATCTGCACGTGTAATACCATAAAGGTCAGTGACCATCGTATAGTGCTTTAAAATGCGCGCGTGGGTGTACATTAACGTGGGATTGTGTATTGCAGCGGTCGACTGCAGCGGTGCGTATATAGAGTTGTATAACGCGTTTCCGGTACTGACGACTACTCGAGCGTGACATTAGATTTTGTATTATAGACGCTAAGTATGTACGACCGATCTACTTTGCCGCCCTACGTGTGTTTGTTGTCGTCGTCGCGTGTCAAAATTTCAATGTTTGTACTTATAATAATGTAGCGAAATGCGCGCGTGAGTTTTGAGCCAAAAAAGCGCGCCTTACGTTGGAAAGTTTTCCTTTATCTTTTCTTTCGATCCCATTTAACTGTGTATTTTATCGCTGCGGTCTGTGCGTTCAGGGACTTAATAATACTGCCGTCCTCTTCAAGCTTCTGTGAGATAACAGCGAATCATAAAATTAGAGATAATGCTTATTGAGCGGTGATAAATGTTTCGATACATATTTCCTAAAATCTTCGTGTTTAGAAATAATTTATTTCTTCCACGTGATTTAGTGTTATATTACTTTATTGTATATAGCTTGGACACGCGAGTGGCAAGTTTTTCAATAATATTATTTCCCGTATGTATACAGAAAGACATAGCGTGTGATATTTGCTTGTTCGATCGTTTCGGAATTCCGAGCAAATCTTCTCGCCCTGCATCTCCCTCGATTTTTTGCTTTTTTACTTCTCGGACTTCGAATTCTTTGCGGCTATATACTTTGCCTCATTGTGTGTGTGCCCTGGCTAAATTATACGCTACGCTTACGATTCTTTTTTTCTTTCTTTCAACTCGTTCGTTCCGTTTCTTCGCGTCCGGAGCTTTGACGAATTTTTGAATATCATTATACTTACTTTTTGTTTTATAAATAGCTCGACATTGGGAATAGCTTTGTTTGTACAGAAATAGAAGTACAAAAAATGATTTATTGCCAAGTCGTCCAGACATATATACGCTTTTATTACTTGTCTTTTTATGCTGTGCTCGGAGCAAAGGATTCTTTTAGACATTGTGCTCTTTTTCTATCTTCCGACCGTGTCCTAAGCTTCTTATACTCATAACTTTTTCAGAACCGTCGAAAGTAAAGAGTAATATCGCAATTTATGCAAATATCGTTCATTAAGCCTGTATACCTATATATACAATGTGAACCAGTTTGCAAAATAATATTTGATATATTCTACAGCAGCTTCATAAATTTAACTGTCTTAGCATATTTCATAGATATGCAAATATTGTACAATCGCAATATTAAATTTTCATTTTTCGTATTAAATATATAAATATAACAGTATATAACATGCAGTAACCATTAAAATATTGCATTATTCCTGATATTAATATATGTATTAAACATCAAATTATTCGCGTTACATTAATAAATTATTATTAAAAAAAATGAATTTTCATTAAAAATAAAGAAAATCATAATTCTTTGCATCTTGTAAAGTGTCTAATCCATCGCCATTGTTACGCGTATACATTACGAATTTTTCAAAGCAAAACTAATCGCTCCACAGTCTCATAAATAACAATGATTGAACGGCACTAATTGGTATTTCCGCGCAATCGCAATAGTAGTACAATAATCAAATCAGCAACTCCCGGTAATAATTATTCTTATCTGAAAAGCGAACGAAGAAGGACGATTATATTACACTGTCGGCCGAGTTGTATATGATATCGAACCGAGACATCTAATACATTGCCATACAACAATTAAGATAAAAGCCCGCACAATAACGAAAAGTCGAGCTTTCGCGGAAAAACCTAATTCAAATCTTGTTGGCACGGCGATCGATAGCTCATCGAACCCCTATTTTTTCCCGTCACGCGCGGACTTCAATAAATTTCAATAGCTCAATAACACCTATACACACACCCACACACGCGCGCGCGCGCATATATAATAGGACACGCTTAACCTGCCGCTTCAGTTAAATAACGACGACCTACCCCAATATACCTGTACATCGAATTAGCGACTGAGAAAGGATCGTGGGTATAGGGTAAGTGTGTGCAGGACACAATAGCTAACAAAAAATTCACTATATAGATTCCCCGCTCTCGGCACACATACATACATATACATATACAGTGGATCTCGCGCGTTCCAGAACGGCATACACGTATAGAAGTATAGCAGATAGTATAGCAGTGTAATAGGGGTATATAGGTACGGATCGGGGCTTGTGAAAATGAAAATTCCCCCTCGCACATAGAGAGAGAGAGAGAGAGAGAGAGAGAGAGAGAGAGAGGGGCGCTTTGGACGCGCGCATCCCCCCACCGGGTCGGATCGGCGTCATCCATCTTTTGCCACCCCCGCGTCGTGCTTCTCTCTCTCTCTCTCTCTCACCCCCGTAGCTGCGGCGGTGGCGGCGGCCGTACAGTCGCGCGCGCATCCAACGCGACCCAGTCCCAGTCGCGCCAAAGCGATCCGACTCGCTGCTAGACCTTATAACGCGCGCCAGTCCATCTACTATATTCAGCTCCAGCGGTACAGCGCTAACACACTCGAGACTTCTGTTGTTTATCTTTTTTGCCACTACTTCCGATACAATGTAATTATTCGAGTATTGCGCAGGTATTATTGTGGTTCGAGAGCGTTGTTAACAAGTTGGCACGCGCTGTTGCAGGGCCTTCAGTGAGTTTCGTATATAAGGGGGTGTTCTTTTTGGGTTATGTGGAGCGGAAGGGGGGCAGTGCGACCTTCACCCTTTTCTCCCTCTCGGCAACTCTGCGGTATATAATACGAGTGCGTTGGCCAAGGTATACACTCTGTATATGCTCTCTTTCTCATTATCTTTCTCTCGCGAGTCTCGGTTTTTGTTCCCTTGCATTTCTGTGGCCGCGTGCGAGCCTTGCCTTCTTGGGCACATTGTGTATACTCGATGTGTCTTACTTTCCTGTACGTCTTGAGCGCTCCTCTGTGCCTTTGTGCTTTATAACTTTAGACGGATTCTTTCACTGCTGTATATATATATATAGCCAATTCTTCCCACATGTATATATATATGGGAAAAATTGGCTGGAATTGGGTGATTTGATCGTGGCTTCGAGGTACTGAATACACTAGTTATACATTATATACACTGGTTTGTCATTCTTATCCGTGGTATATTATAAATACGTGCTTTTTCTCTGCTTTAGCGTTTGAAAAGAAATCAAGTGATATGTATACGTAAAAACGTTGACTCGCATGCAACTGTTTTAATAATTCAAGACGGTAATACGAGATGATGTTGAATCACTTGCGATGTATACGAATATCCATAAGGCCGCAAAATTATAAAGCGCTCGATGTTTTGAATTCTTTACGTCTTATATAAATATAAGCCATATAGTATTTTACTTGACGTCCTAAGCGATAAAGACTGAACGACCATTAACGACCTAGACCCCGAATTTTCAACAACTTTTTCAAGGCTTTTTTTCAACTAAAAAAAAGGTTTGAAAAAATTTGAAAAAGATCATATCCGACGTATTTTGAGCTGTTCTTTCGAATGGTGATACCGATTTTATGTTAAAATACTCTTGCAAAAAAATATGGCGTGTTTTTCACGAAAAAAAGTTAAAAAACTTGGAAATTTTCAACTTTATGAATTTTTTTCATAAGGAAAATGCAATGACAATAATTCAAAATACTGCAAAAAAGTGCAATCGATATTCAAATATTACCGGAAATTTTTTTTCATGATTCTAAAATA
>UELV01137323.1:0-10148 GCA_900490015.1 Megastigmus stigmatizans
TTTTTAGTTGTAAAAGAGCCCTCTAAGAAGTGTCTGAAAAATTGCTTATTAAATTTTGAGTTTTTTGGGATTTTGCGAAATATGGCCATTTTGAAGAGGTTAAAAATATTTTAGAATCATGAAAAAAATTTTCCCGTAATATTTGAACATCGATTGCACTTTTTTGCAGTATTTTGAATTATTGTCATTGCATTTTCCTTATGAAAAAAATTCATAAAGTTGAAAATTTCCAAATTTTTTAACTTTTTTTCGTGAAAAACACGCCATATTTTTTGCAAGAGTATTTTAACAAAAAATCGGAATCGCCATTCGAAAGAACAGCTCAAAATACGTCGGATATGATCTTTTTCAAATTTTTTCAAACCTTTTTTTTAGTTGAAAATTCGGGGTCTTGGTCGTTAATGGGTTAATGTTTCAATTTAATGATGCGCACTTAAATAATAAAAGCATGCAACTTTTACTAATAAAAGATTAAATATTTTGCATTTTTGAAGTATCAGGTATACATAAATAAAGAAAGGCCTTTTTAATCATTTCAACATTTCTTACTTTATTTCACGTACAACTCTCTTTAATACAGCCATCACTAAGTTTCTTGTACCGTTTCTTTTCTACTATCTCACCCGTGCTTCGCATAATCATTGCATCTTTCAAGGCATTCACGTAATTTGTAATTAACCACATCACCTGAGCTTTGATAAACAAACTTTAACTAGCCCTTTTAATTTTTCCTATACATGCGATAGTCAGAGTCATTAGATTCATGTTCTCTTCTTGTTTCCTCGTTTTCTTTAATTTGTTTATGTATTAAATTTGTACGTCTGTGCGTTTTTCATGTATTAGAAAAATGGTGTGCTTTTTAAAAAATTGCTCTTCTCTTAAGCAAGAATTGAAGTGGAATCAATTAGAAAAAAACTGCAATTTTTCATGCATTTGATAAAATAACGTTAGTGCTTTGTTTTTACACATTTAATAGTAAATTTCATGTTCAAAATTCATTATTTAAAAACGAGTCGAAATAGCACAGACATTAGATTTTAAAAAAGAAGCTTATATAATTTATATAATTTTAAAGTTAATTTCAATTTTTCATCTCATATATGAAAAAATAGTAAAGAGAGAATTGAATTAGTTTTATATTAGACGATTGATATTCATAATCTGACTTTTACTATATATTAGTAAATATTATCTTTTCCAAGATCTTGTTAAGCCAAATAAGATATAAGGTTTGGAAATTAAAAATTAATACAGTGTTCAAACCGTAGATATGTAATCAAGGAGGTTTTTTCGGATAAAATATGTAATATTACTTAGGTTAATCAATTTCACTTCATTTGCTCTTGAGTAACTCGACCCAATTATTAGCTTAAAAAAGAAAATATTACATGTCTCAACAGTTTTACGAAAAACGAAATTCCATTGACTTTATCAAAATAGTTCCTGAAACCATCAATTTTTTTTCGTAATAAAACTGTCTGTTACGTTGAATTTGTCGTTTCGCCAGCGAATTTCAGGAACTTTTGAGTATACACGACGCTCAGATATTGCTTTTGTTTATATTGAGCGAATATAAGATTATGTATGTATACAGCCACAAACCCAATACCAATGAGAGTTCCGTAAAACATCGTTTATCTCGTGCTTCGCTTAAACATTATGGTCCCTACAAAAAATACATTACATCTATAAGCAGTTTATACATTACACTGTATGTATATACATAACATTTTTTCCTTTTTTACTCTTTCTTTTCTTGCTCATAAATCACTATATATCCCTTAACTAATACTTTATTTTTAAATTCTCAAACATAAATTCGCTACAAACAATCTCATCAGTTCGTATTCACTTGCATTAGCCGGGGAATGTTACACACAATAATAGTATTCGAAACATTAACATCACACAGCACTTTTACTACGCTAAATAATCTAACGGAGTAATACATAATTCAAATATTGTGCACAACTAAAATGGTAAAATCATAATGATAGTAGTAATAAGATAATAGTTATAATGATAATAATAAAAAAATTACGCCTACATCAATAGGATGTAATGAAACATAGCGCTAAACAAGATCAGCTATGTAATTTAAAAAATGAAGTGATTAAAACAAGGGTTTTAATAATCGAGTATTTAAGTAACATAGTCGATACGTTAAGTGAATGACTCGTAAGCGCCGAGATTCACCGATTCTTTCTTCTACTATAAGGACCACTAGACATCATCCACTGAGTCCGAGACAGTCAAAACCACATGATTCAGTAAAAATCGAAAAACATCGATTCCCAGCAACAATGCCATTCCACATCTCCTTTTTACAGTATATAAATTCAGTTTATACTTTATACAACTATTTATGTACATTCGCAGCATAGCTCTGGATATACACACATATATATATATCGAAGTGTATATATATATATATATAATATATTTAGTATTTAATCAATAGCTATTTTATATATATTGACCATCGACAATCGTTTACGCCGTTCTCAAACGTCGATTTCAATTGAATTTGATTAGTCGTGTAATTTCCACCTATTCACAGCACATTTTTCTTTTATATATTTTTTTTCCTGCTTATATTCTAAACCCTGCTTTAAATTCCATCGTCTTTTTTCCAACTCATTCCACCCCACCAATTTTTTACAAACTCTTTCGCCTAATTCGATATCATCAAATATTGCTGTGAAGTAAATTATTTTTGATGCCGTGGTAATCGCATATTCTAGAAATTAGAATATCTTTAAAATGTTAATATGAAAATTAAAACATTAAAACGATTACAAATTTTTACATTTTATTAAAATTACATCACTTGATAAATTCAATATATTTTAGTCAAGTCCTATATAATCATAGACTCTTAACGTAATAAAATTGCACAAATATTATATATAATTACATGATTAAAATAAATTCTTCGATATCTAATAGTGCCAGTCTGCCTCTTATTTAGTTGTCGACGATTGAATTCAAAGAAGGCCAAATTTTCTAGCCCCAAAGCTGACTGAAAAATTACCCTAAAAATAATCGTTTATATTGCGCTAACGTGTGCTAGCTGAGAAATTGACAGTAAAAAGGCCAAGCGGCTAAGGTTGGATACTTGAAGAGGAAAATTCCGCAAAGGCTAGTGCCGTGTGTGCAGTCTACAATTAAATAGATTCGTGCCCAAGGGCCATCAAAGACTAATCGATGCCATATCGCAAAAATATAAAACTATCTGATGGAGGATTCCCATTTTGTAATTGCAATATTTGCGATTAGATATTCGCGTAACAAAACAAAAACAATAGGCAAACAAAATTATCCTAATTACATCGTTTTTCTTTTAACAAGTATTCCAAGTTGTAAATTTGGCGTGCCCTTCGATCTAGAAGCGAAGACTTTGATAATTTTATCGTTAAGGCAAAAAACGTGAGTGCAGTTTTTAGGAAAGCAACAGATTTCGACTTTTTTATAGTCTACAGATTTATGCTTCTAGTTAGATAGCAACTAAATGTTCTTCCACTTCTTATCACCAGTACTTTTTTTTATACCTGAGTAAGTTAATATAGTTTTGTTATCATTGAAATTGAATCAAAGAGATGTTTTAGGTACAAAACTAGTAGATTTTTCTCGCGTTCAAACGACAGCATTGAAGCCGAGGATCGTATTGAGCTCTCGAGTATGTTATCATTGACTTTTAGTCCTTAATGGGATGATATTTCGTTGCTTGGAAGAAGTGTTGCGGTACGTTTTGAATCTTCCTCAAAAATTTAAACATCCTACAAAATCCCTCAGGCCTGCTCAGAAGCTCGCCAATTATTCATCTTATTTCTAAACGAAGAATAACTTCATTTGTAATAGGAGCTTTGCCTTGCTTTGTGGATGAACAATCAACAGGTTCACCATTCTCATGACTTCGTTACAAAAAAGGAAGTGTAAAGAAAAATTTTCTCTAAATTACTTCTATCACTCGTCTTTACTTTGATTTGATGCGGAGATAATGACACAAGTGCAAATATAAATGAAAAAGTTGCGAAGCGTTCGAGAACCACTGCTACATTCTTTAAATCTTTATAAATAATGCGTGATTATCTTATATATTTAAAAATAAATTAAATAAAAGTATACAGGAACCAATTAATCAAAGATATTTATTATTGATGAAAATTAAGTATATGTTAAGCTAATTTTTGTTTATTTTATTTAAATTTTAAGGTTTTTCAATTTTTCAACCGGAAAGAAGAGGCATATCCTGTAAACCATAAGAAATTCTATTTCTGCTCCAATATCATGAGAAATTTGAAAATTGTCCAATTAAAATAAATGTATCATGCAAAAATCTGTAATTGAGTACTAAGTCCCCTTAAATACAGTATTTGTCACTATTGCTAAATTATTTTTGAATAACTAACTTACTTTTGTCTTTGAATTAATATTTAATTATTTAAATTTTGTAAATTATCATTTATTATTTATAAGTATTTAATTGTAGCAAATTTAAGAATCTTGCCATGAAGTATTAAAAATCCCTTAAGACCAATTCTGCCGGTAGTTAAAGGATTAATTAATCAACGAGTCGCACTCACATAAAATCGATATTCTCTGCAGCTAACCAATGTAAAGAAAAAATAGTTTACAAATCAATCTGTTCTTTTCATTAGCAGTTATATAAATCCTAAGAGTTCTCAGTATTTGACTACACTATATTGACTAACGTTTTTATAGAAATCTACTTCTCCTGGTTAAGAAAGAAAAGAAAAGAAGACAAATAAATAGTTGTTCAAGACGTAAGTTTTGCAATGAATCTACGAGTAATTTAGATCGTTAGCTCCGCTGTCTTAGTCTATTAAAACTTTATATCGTAAGTTCGTCTAGTCTTACATCTTTCAATAAGGCAGGAGTTTTTTTTTTTCTTCATTTATGTCTATTTACAATTATATATTCTTCATTTCGCTCGCGCAAGGCTGTGACTCGCCGCAGTGGGGCGAGTCAGACGAGGCGAAATGTTCACTTGTCCGCGCGCACACGCGCATTTCGCGCTCGACATAGACCATTACAACAGTTCTTCCTTGACTTGTTTCGCGAAAAGCAAAAACGTATTGCCTAGTGATATATATATTTTTGTGTTTATCGATTTACTCGTGGACGTGAGGCAAAAGTAAATCCGTCAACGCCAAAAGAGGATATGTACATTATTTCTTTGCAATTGTTCGAGGAGGACTCGCGCCTACGTGCACACACGAGTGGACGTTATAATCGAATAAAAATAGAGGCGCAACGAAGTCCCTCGCGTTTGTCGATTACGAAGTTGAAAGGGGGCCAGGCATTAAACCTTGCGGTTGAGGCTGTCGGCGGAAATCGAGGGGGGCTTGGTAATGACGTCGGGCTCGAGTTCGGCCAGGAGAGCTTGCCTCGTGTCGGAGACGTCCGGGACGCTCTTCGAGTCCTGGGAGGCGCGCGTCGCCGTTAACGACTCAGTCTCGTCGAGATTCGTGGACTTGGTCGCCTCGGTGGGCGAGGAGATCATCGACGACGGTGTAGGAACCTCAGAATTTGGCAGGTGCGTGCTGTCTCCCTCGTTCGCGTGTGGATGAGGCTTTTCTTCAAACACTGCACAAAATAGCATCAGCGTGAGATCATCCTGTCGACCTTGTACTATTGCAAGGTATTTCGCAAGAATGAGTGTGAGCTACTTACATTTATCAAGACTTATTATGGATCCAACAAGTTCATTAACAGTTAGAGAAGGTATTTGATCTTCCAGTTGTCGTCTTCTTCTCACTAGCCACCAGTCGACGAGGAACAGGGCCAATGCCAAAATCTTGATACCGCAACACAAACCGACGTACCTGTACCGATCAACAATGTTTATTACATATCTATTACAAAAAAAAATCTACTTATTTTAATAGCTTTTATTTACGAACCTATATCTAAACTGTTCGATATCATAGAGAAGACAACGTCCACCTTTTTCACCGCAAGTACTTTTCCATAGTAAACAAGTGGAATCAATAAGATTTCCAAATAAAATCGGAGCAGGTATATAACCAAACAGTCTAAATATTACAAATTGCATGCCCAAGGCAAATGATCGTTCTTCCTCTGATACGGACCTACAGAAACAATGAGATTTTGTTAATATTGTAATACAGAATAGTAAAATAACATCTGAATGATTTTTAACATTGCTCACCTTAAAACTATCATAAGGAGTGGCATTTGTGTTACAGCTACCACAAATGTCATAAAGAAGAGTAAAATGAGAAATGGAAATATTGTTTTACAGGGTGACGTGCATGGACCAGCCGTAGCCACAGGCACCACTGTTACTTCAGCAAATTCGGGGGCTGCTGGTGGGACCACAGTCAAGTTCCCATGTATACCTGTAAATAATGCGAAAACAGTTTTTATTTGTACAAGCACAAAGATCTTGTACGCAGACAAGCTAGACTAATTTGGTACATAACGGTAACAATGTGATTGAAAACAAGAAAAAAAGGATGATAGCGTCATAGTTGCTCGATCGTCATAGATTGAAAGATAAAAGTAAGGAAATCTACTCACAAGCACAGTTGGTAAAGTTGGACTTTGAGCTAAAGGCAGTGCAGCCAGCGTGACAGGGACTGAAGTATGTGAGGCCATTGTTGCCGCAGACAGGCTCGACGTCGGTCATGCGGCACTCGCAACCAAAGTTGCAGGCGGCAGTGAGATTAACTTGGAAAGGCTCGTGGCCCTTGCTGCTGCTGTTGAAGTAAGGAATCGTCGTCCCGGCCATTTTGACGTTGTCGCAGCCGAGGAAAAACAGCAGGCCGTAGCAGACGAGGCAAATGACGTTGGAGATGAGAACAAACTGTACCGCGCCCTTGGGCCTCAGCTCGAGCCGCTTAAGCAGGCAGCCGCCGAAAAAGATGCCGATGCAGGCGCCGGGTATGGCTATGGACCCGGTGAAGATGGAAGCCTGGCTCTTGCCCAAACTGAACTGCGTCTCCAGGTACTTAGGCAGGAAGACCACGAAGCCCGACACGATCACGAGCTCCATGCAGGCACCGAGACATGTTACCACGTACACCGGGTTGCATACCAATCGCCACATGCTCCGTGGAATGTCTAATAAATTGGTTCATATTTCATTTTACTAATATTACTTGGTATTTAGCAAGTAGGATTGAATTATAAAAACAGTTATTAATTGCATTATCTGTAAATACATTCATTTCAAGTAGGTTGTGTACAAATTTTGTTGTTTTAAATTTTTTGTTTAACTTTAATTGTTGCAACGAAGTAGCTTGCACAAAAACATTTCTCTCTCATACCTTTTACATCTTTGCCATAACCAGTGTCATCAGAGGTTTGATTCTTCTGAGGATCCTTGCTTTGTTCTTTTTCTTTGTTCGTTGCTGGTTTGCTTTTTTCGATGATTCTAATCTTTTCCTTTTCCCTTTGTAAAGTCTTGGGAAAGCTGAAAAATGGAATTGCCACCAAAACGAGGAGTAAGCCACAGAGGAGGAAACCACCCCACCACATTCCGACCCATCGATGATCACCAGGACCTGAAAGATACCGAGTTTTATGAAAAAAATAAGATGAAAAAAATATGGTAGAAAAAAATTGTTCTATAACGTACCGATACTGATGATTGTTCCAGAAAATGAATCCATATGGAACGATAAAAGATATGCTCCTAAAAGGAATCCCAAAACTGGACCAAACGCCGCCATACTGTACATACAGCCTGAAAGATAATTGGAAATAAAATTCATTAGTATATAATTTAAAACTATTATTTTTCATAAGAATCTATGATTATACTAAGATGTAAGTTAAATTTTAAATTCACAATTTTCTTGGGCAAATAAAATTGACTACAGGTAAAAATTAAATTAAATTACCAAAATTACCTACTAACGAGTTCTTTTAACAATTAATAAATTATTTGCAATTTTCCAAGTTCTTTTGAATATAAATATTGCTACATGGTCCTCTGATGATCGTTTACTTCATTTATTCAACGCTTTAAATAATCAATTTAAATAATTTGAACTATCTCACTTATCATAAATGATTTTATTCCGAGAAATGCATCGGTTTTTGAAAATCACATTCGCTAATAATAAGATTTAAGCGAAAAAAAAAAGTTTATTCTCTAATAAAGCTTTATAATAAGTTTTCAGTAATGAATGTGCCGGTGAAAATAGATAGTTGAATAGAGCGTTGAAGGAACGACGAAGCTGTTTAATGTGTTTGTCCAAGAGACTGCTTACCGATATAGAGAGACGCACTTTCCGGCCTCACGTGGTCGTCTATGTACGTAGTGCCGAGTGTAAACAAAGGCGAACCACCGCATCCCAGCAATAGCTGAGCGACGACAAAGAGCATGACCGGACCAGCAGTCGATGGCGAGCCTTGGATGCAGTTGTCTCCCCTTAAATTATTGTGCGGAGCCAACGGTGGCGACGATAGCCCAGTCGACAATCGACCTACAAAGGATTTTTTTTATTAGTATATATACACACACTTTGATTTATTTTCGTGCTACAAGTACACACATACACACAACGTCTCGTATGGTAAAAACTGATTCAATGCGCTGCGAGCGCGCCGATTTTATAGAGGTTTTATTTGCGTTATTTACAGAGGTTGATTTAGCAGAGACTTAGTTTTTCGATGTGTGCAATGTGTACAGAGCAATTAAATACTTTTCTTTTTTTATATTTGAATGAGTAATGAATTGTGCGCGCCTATTTTAACTACTCGATTATGATAAATTATTCATGAAACTGTTATGAATAATAAGACTCTCGTTTTGACAGACAAACCTTATACACTAAATTTAATATTCGTTCGTGGCAATTAAAAACACTCTTATATACGTATTCAAATCTGTAATTGTGTATTTGCATTGAGACTGTAAGTAGGAAGCGGCGTGTAAAAAAAAAAACTTCGCGGATAAAAGATACAACGTAGTTTCACGAATAATTTATATTTGTTCCTATTCTTAATAAAGCAGCAGAGATATATTGTATATACACTTACCTAAACCCATGTCTTGCTCCCTGAGCGATATACCACGACAGATATTGTCAGAACTGGAATTATTCGCGTTCGTGGTGAGATTTGGCTCAGCCGTGAAATGCGGCACCATAAATATCATCGATCCAAGACCCATAATTACGGCACCTGTAATCACATATCGATATTAAATTTAAAAAAAAGAAGAAAAACAAACTGCACACTCGTCGACAAAAAGCAACAATATAATTGAACCTTTATATATAAATAAGCAATCGATCAGACTTACCGATGGCTATCCAAACTGGGATATGTCTGCGACTGCCGAGATAACTAACGAAGATGACAGTGATGACATTTCCTATTTCGTAGGAGCTGGCGATGAGGCCGGATAAACTCGAGGGTATCTCGAACCTCTTCTCGATGGTGGTGATAACAGAATTGATGTAACCAGAACTGAGGGCCTGTTGGAGCGTGACGAGGAACGACAAAAGGAACACGAATACCTGGGGGATCAGATCGGTCCTCGTTATATTATCTGCGCGCGTATTTCGATGCTTTGGCAATATATAACATCTTTTTCTTTTTCACCGCTATACGCGTTCGTGCAATGTGTTCGTTTCGTTACACCCGTGACTCAACTAAAATATTATAATAGCTTTCTTTTCTCGCGGCGGCAAAAATCGCCAAACGCTCGACCGCTTGAATTTCAAACTTATTATATTTCTTAATTTGTATTAGCTCGATGGATTTATTGGTCTTGCGCGAATCGAGACTGTACATTTGATGCATCAATTTGCAACGTTAACGATCGATCATTAAAGCGTTGCGTCAGTAGCGTTATAAATTAAGAGCATTAAGGGGACGTGCGACCCTCGGAAAGATTCCTACCTTACCGGTAGTGTCCGTAATTTCGTATTGAACAAAATATATAAAGATAGCTATTAATTTTCGGAAAAAGCGCTCTGTTACGACCTCAGAAATGATGTAAACATTATGTTATTGCAGTTTCATAAAATTCCATGCAGGATTCCCGGAGATTTTCTTCCCCGAAATTTTCGAGGAAAAAAATCTTCGAGAATCCTGCATGGAATTTTATGAAACTGCAATAACATAATGTTTACATCATTTCTGAG
>UELV01137324.1:0-11599 GCA_900490015.1 Megastigmus stigmatizans
TATATATATATATACACAGTGGATTCTCCATATATATACGTGCGAGCGTGCAGGCGTCGATCCGACACTATATATACGCTTGTATCGCACCCCCGCTGTTGGTGCCGGTGCTGCTGCTGCTGCTACTGCTGTTCTTTCTCCGCAGGCGCGACTTTTGCTCGGGACATACCTGTGTGTTAACGCTTGCGCGCGCACATCGGCGCGGCCTCTATATACTCGCCGTAATTACGTATTATCTCGGGCCATACGGCTCTGCGCCGTACACGTGTATCTCTCTGTGTGCCTGTGTGTACGTACGTGTGCGCTTTCTTATATAGACTTTTTATGAGCGCGGTTCTATGCTACGGTGCACGTATATATATCCTATACGTGCGTGACTTATATTGGCGAAGAGAGTAAAAAGAAATTTCGTATTACGCGCTGAAGTATGGAGGGGAGTTGTGCATGGAACTCAAAGGGCGCTTTATATTGTCCAGTAAGAGATCGCGGTATACGGTTGTATAGCCTTTTTGGACGATTAGCAAAATTGTCTTTCGTTTATTTGCAGTTTTATTTAGAGAGAAGCGGTATATAGTTGCGTTACCGCGAGATGGAAGCTTTAAATTAATGTATAATTTTATTGATTAGTCAATGTGTAATTGTTTTCTTTTTTTTTTTAATTTCTAAAGGAGAGTTGGAAACTGTCGAGTGTCTTGTATCTACTTCGCATACAATTTACTTGAAAACTAAAAAATTCAAATCTCAATTTCTCAATGTTTCCATTGGTTAAGATTGCTAAAATCCTTTAAAATAAATGTTTTTGCATATTGCATGCAGTTACAATTAGTGTTTCGTACACACATCATTTTAAGAAATGTTTTATTCGGATTTTTGAATGCACACATAGGTATATACGTAACTAGTACTTGAACTATAATCTGTTATACAATAATTAAACATTTTAAACAGTAAGTTTCATACACATCATACTATATAAATTGTTTAAAGGAAAGGGATTTCCCTCAAACAGGTAAATTTTCGCTTTCTCGTTTAGTAATATGTATTATTTTTCCCTAGACAAATTTTAAGTACACAATTCTAATAAGGATACAATATGCGCCTGGTAAATATTTACCGCATCGCTCGATTTTCATCCTATATCGCGGATAAAACTGAAAAGGAGAAGAAAAAAAGGAAGAGAGAGCGAGAGAGAAGCCGAGAGACGAGACGATGATATATAAAGGCACGTCGATGTCGCGTCTCTTTATTGCAGGGGCCGAGCGAGCCTCACCGCGCGCGCCCAGCTTAATAATGAATTTTGCAAGCCGTCCTTACCTTTACGAGAATCTCTCTTACATGACCCGCGCGCGCGCCGCGCCTATAACGCGCTTGTTGTATATATACATGAGCGATAAGCTCGTAGAGGATTATATGCCGCGTTTTTTGCCCTTAGTTTCCCTAAATGCGTGCAGCAGCAGCAGCAGCCAAGCCGCGTATATGTACCTATCGCTCTTTTCTTTTTAATGTCTCCCTGGGCATGTATAGGCGTGTACATTGCACCGCCTACTCCGCATAAATGAAAGCTTTGACTTGTGTGTTTTTTTTTTCGTTTTATCCAGCTCGCAATTTTCTACAGCTTTGCCTTTGAGTTGAATTTATTTGAAGCGGCGAGGAATGAATTACAACTATACGGCCGCGGTCTATGGAATTATGCGGAAATGGCAGGTTCTTGGTTTTCATAAAAACAAAAAAAAAATGTTTGTTTCGAATATCAATGCAGACTAAAGAAAATTCCCATATGACCATCGTAACATATAGCATTGATAAGTAATTTTTTGATTTATTATGTTATTTTTGAAGATATCGACATTTACCAGAATAGAATTGATGTAAATAAGATTTGCTTTGATTAACAAATAATTCCTTCTAACTTCCATGTTTAATAGTATTTCCTTCTTAAATAAGGCTATATAAAGGTACATCACTATCTTTAAAAAATTAGGCAATCAATTGATTAATATTTAAGCTAATAGATATTTTGAAGGATATTTTGATGATTACAATAATATCAGCCTCCTGCAATTATATTAGAAACCTGGAAAAAAGAATTACCAAGATAGTATTAGTGAGATAATATAATTGGTAATACGTAATGTATGAAAACAAAATACTGTGCTATCTTTGAAGTTGAATGATCGGAGTAAGAAAAGTTCATAGCTATAAAGAAAGTGCCTTAAAAAATGAGACACATTTATAGCTTAATCGCAAAAATAGTAGCGATTTATACTGTCCCAACATTTATTTATCAACTCTTATAAGACTGTAGTATCATCAATAATTTCTTATATATAAAATATCCACGCTTTTATATCGAAACTTTGAAACTGTTTCAGGTTTGCCAAGGCAATGTGCATTCCAACGCATAATCGAAGTCCATTCGCAAAACTACCGACAATCAATAATTTTACGCATAAACCATCATCTCAGACACGCATGCGCTCCCAAGCTTACGATACAACATATCCCGCGTATGCAGTCCAACAGCTCCACGGCCTCAACAAAGCGCATCAAAGACACATGAGCAAAAAGGATTGTCGCTCTCCATCTCTCTCTCAAACTTCAAGCGTATACACACGGTACATGTAACAGCAGCAGCAGCAGCAGTATGGAGCAAGTTAGTCCCGGCAAGCAGCAGCAGGAGCAGCTCGGCTGCACGGATGTAGAATGGCCAAGTCGATGGGCGGAGTCTTGTCGTCTGGCTGCGGTGGACTTTGCATAGCCGATGAGTCGGCCACCGCGGAGGCGGTCGTGTACTTTGCATACTATTGCGCCGCTCCAGCCTCCCCATTGGTCCAGCTGAGCCTCTCTCTCTCTCTCTCTCTCGCTCGCTTCTCTCGCGGCTCCCACCGCTACTCCCCCTACCGCTCGTTGCACGCGCTCGCCCCCTTCGCTCCTTCTCACTCTCTCTCTCTCGCTCTCTTCTTCTTGCGGCTGACTTTCTTGTATATACGCAGCAGCGCACTCTCTTTCGACGCTGTTGCCGCTGCTCTGTGTCTCGTATCCCCCTACTCCCGGTTCAGTTATGCCCCCCCCATCGTTTTAGCTTAGCGAGGCAAGCGGGCGTTCGTTGCGCTTCGCCGTGGCGAGAGGGTTTTGAAGTTTAGAGTACCGATGGGGTAGGAAAGATGAGGCTGATTGAGCTCTGTTGAGGTTGAAGACGAATAAATGCGACTGAGAATAAAAGTATAGTGCTGGCTATCTTACCTAGTTGATGAGCATATAGAATTTTAATAAAATTGCGAGTAATTAAAAATGCAACGGTATAGAAGAATATGGTGATCATATTATACTTAGAAAATTAAAAATTAAATATACATCGCTTACTTCTATTACAGATATTTAACCCTCCATTTCCAGGTGTTTTTTGCTGATTCTGTTACACATCAAAAAAATTTTTTAATTTTTTTGGCTTTTCAAAAAATTTGCAATAATTTAGCGATATTTTCCATCGTTTTAATTATAGACACTCTTGTATTTTTTTAATAATAACACAGTTATGTATGAACATAAGTTATGAGACCCGCAGGTGTGTGTGGCGGAAGCTTCAGTAGAAATATATCTGTAAGTAGAAAAAGTCCGGTCTGTCTGACTGAGTACCACTCTGTTTTTGATATTTTTTTTTATCCTACGAATAAAATAGTAAAATTCATGTACGTACCCATGATTTGGAAAATAAGTAACAATCTGCAATCCAAACCAAATTGAAACAGTTATCTATAAATAAGTTCCTATAAAAAAAGTTCACTCTTTGTGGGGTACTATGACTTGTCATACTCATCTAAAAAAATATATGCATATAAAACGAACTGGTCTTTGATTTACTAGATAGTACTTTTCACTCTTTAAAAGTGTCAGTTATCCTTTCTGTTCAAGACGGAATAACACAAAGCATTACGTATAAACATGTACCTATCATTCATTCATAAAGTAATAAGAAAATAGTTTAAAATTTCAAATTGAATTTCGCACGATGCGATGCTATACTTTCCTTCGTATCAACCTTACGGATTAACCATCTGACATTTGAACAAGTTCAAATAACATTTGAAATTTCAAATATTATAATCAATATCGATATCCAATCGTGATGAACACTCATTTGTGTATGTATATAGCAACAAATACGATTTTTCCAGAATCGTATGAGAAGTTTTTAAGCGTTAAGGCGCGAACGTGTAAACAATAGCCAATCTGCAATTCTCAAAAGTCACCCAAAGCCCCGCGAAAGAGTTGACTCGTCGCGTCCAAAAAAGTACTGCATCACCTCGCTCGGTCTCCGATCGCGCGTACTTATATATATACACACACAGCTGACTCGCAATCATCCGATCGCTTCTCTGCCTCGTCGCGATTCTCATCGTTCGATAGCCAAAGGCGCGTATACATATATAGCGCAGCGCGGATCAGCAAAAGTAGGCGGGTGCATAGGTACCGGCAGAAATAAATACAAAATCGATGATAAACCAGAGTCTGCGATCAGTGCGCGTATACACTGCAGCCCCAGCGAGATAGAGAGAGAGAGAGAGAGAGCTATATAGCGCCTGCATACAGGCTGTAGGCGGGCATCTAAAGTTGCGTGAGCGCTCAGAGGAGGGGGCAGAGAGCAGGAGATCGACATAGAACGACACCTCCTTTTAAGAGTCCGGCCGCGCGCTACGCTGCCTCGCGGACACACGCGGGATATAAGCGTCGACCGCACGGCTGCGGCTGCCCGCGAGAGGCCGCCTATCGTATAGCTCTGCCTGCTGCTGCTGCATCGCGGAGCAGCGGCTCGTGTATGTGCTTTTCTCTCTCTCTCTCTCTCTCTCGCTCTCGCTCTTTTTTTTCCTTTCCCACGGTATCCACTCGCGGCCGCTTATACACTTCTCTCTTGCCCAGTAGTCGTTCGTTTAAGCGCTCTGCTGACGAATAAAGAGCGAGACAGACGCAGAGCGAGAGAGAGGAGGATAAATACGCTCTGCAGTGCAGCAGCAGAGAGACGGGAAAATATCAAACGAGTCTCGCGGCGATGTCTGTGGTAGCGAGCGCCGCGGAGAGAGAGAGAGAGAGAGAGAGAGAGAGAGATCGGGGGCCGCCAGGGTCTCACATGACAATCATTTTTGTCCTTGCGCGCGACGACTCGTCGCCCGAGTAGCCGCATCCTCCGCGCCATGATTGTTTCAAGGATTCGCATGAAATTGATGAATTATAGATAAAGTCATTGCAACGAGGCATTGGGCATTTGCAATGAGGTGACCGTTTGTTATAAGGAGGTCGCTATACATAACCGCGCGTGCTCTTGTTTTTCGACGTTGCGCGCGACGTCTTTTCTTCCCTCGTTTCTTCTCTCTTATCCCCCCGCTTGCTTTTGCTTCTGTTTTTTTTATACCATTTGACTATTTGCCGCGCGGCAAGTTTTTTGCTCGATGTATATATGTATGTGTATACGGTTGCGAGGAGTAGGAGAAAAATATACTGCGCCGCGAGTCCGCGAGATACTTTATAAGGCCATAATTGCGCGATCATATAATTTCCGAGATGCAAAAAGTCGCTGCCGCGATGACTTTTTGTATCCGCATCAGCTTCGGACTGGATCGTGTGATTTTTTTATAAGCGGTTTGAATGCTTGTACGTATATGTAATATACGAATGGACTATTATGTTTATATTCAAATGAGAAATTAGTGTGTATCGTTGTGCGATTTATGAGCAGCAGAGCGTGAATGAAAATGCCTGTCAATGCTAATTTTTTATCGTCTTTTCAAATACGGTTGACTTAAGTGAATCACATATTCAATTAATTGTAAATGTCCTGAAATGATAATTATATCTGGATCCTATATCCTATTGTTAGATAAACGTGGGAATAAAGTTTGAAATAATTGAATAAATTTCGTTCCATCGTGAAATCGCGTCTTAGACCCAGATACGCTATACTTTTTCGCAAAAAAAACTCATAAAGTGTATTTAAAAGTGTGTCTGTCACACACTGCGCTAAAACTGCACGATATGTAAAAGAAAAAAAAAACACCGATAAATTTCATGAATCAAGTTTACCTTCGTTACGCGCACAGACATATATATATTGACTCATCGAGTTCGCCTATATAATCCAATAGCACAGAGATTACGAAAGCACCGCGGCTCTAACGTTCATTTGGCCTCTTAACGAAGTGCGACGCTTAATAAATTCGCATACATATATAGGTCTTTCGATGATTCCCCGATCCCAGGGTAACGGCGCCTCGGCTTTAATTATGGCTTGATTTCTAAACTCGTTATAGTAGAGTATAGGGTTGGGGAGCGCGCACGGGTGACAAACTCGTTCCCTGCCCATTATACACGCGCACAGCGGAAAACACCTTGATCGTCTACTATACTTTGTTTTTTTGCCTGGCCGCTCGCTTCTGATCCGAACGTCACTTTAATTACTTACTCAGACTGTGTGCAACTGCACCGCGAGAATTGCTTGGTCACGTCGTGCAGTGAAAAAATTCACATGATATCACATATATATATATAATACTTTTTTTTCATACCCTCTTTCCGCTACGTGACATTACAATTTGCGCAAATTAAAAGATAACTTTTTTTTTAGAACGTAGTGCGTTTTGGATCAACTATGGATCGTTGACACTATTGATAAAAAATGTTATATATTTTAAATCTTATATATAAAAACCATTTCGTTTCCATATTGACGACTATATATAAAATGTAACCCGTATAGAATATGGCCATACCAAATAAATCCAGTTACGCGTGTTTCTCGTGCACAATTTGTTTGACGGTGTGTACTTTCAAATAGCATCCGTCCAGTCGATCCTCCCATCTCTAGAATCCAAAAAACCGTCAAAACCCACGCGTAAACGAGGAGTTCGATCACCCACACACACACACACACACACACACACACACACATACAGGGGCGCATGCACAGTCAAACAGGTAAGCTTTTATTCCGCGATCGTGGAGTAGTCGTCCGGCTTCGTATAATTCGCGTCGGGATGTATATATAAAGAGCGAGATGAAGGAGAAAAAAGCGAGCGAGACACGCGAATTGCGCAGTGGCCCAGGCAAGAGGCAAAGGATATATGAAAAGGAAGCGAAGAAAGAAGAGGAGAGAAAGAGAGGGTATATGTGTAGGGAGAAGTCGCTAGGCGAAAAAAAAAGAGAACCGGCTTCTGGAGCCTTTAGCTTACAATTAGGGAGGGTCCAAGGAGGAGAGATTCGCTACCTCCAGAGGCTTCAACAGCAGCAGCAGCAGCGGAGCCACTGCAGGGACATATTAAATAATTTATAATTGTTTTGTTGAAGCGTGGGGGACCCGCCGCGAGCGATGTGCTGTATATACAAGCGCACTCGTTTACACAGGAGGAGTACGCAGAGGCTCTTTTGTTTTTTTTTCCTTTTCTTTTCCCTCCCGCGGTTGACAATGATCGATGATTGTGCGATATTGCGCCCCGAGCTACTATAAGCTTAAACTGTATACCTTCTATACCGCAGCTGCTGCGCGATTAACTCCGCTGTATATATATTCAAAATTAGACTTGCTTGCTCACAGCGCATTACCATATATTGTTTGGTTTGTTTTTTTGTGGTTGCGGCGGAATACGGTAGCTCATTTTGTTTTGTGTCTGGTTCGAACGATTAATACATTTATGAAGAATTCCAAGAAGAATAATTATTAAAAAAAAGGTCGAAAAATCTAATTAAAGATTAATATGCGATATTTACTCATACAACGTATATATATATATATATATACATACATATGTATTGAAAATTTACTTGTTCAAATATTTTAGATTAAATATTTTCAAGTTATTTACGCTGTTTAGTTTAGAAGACTGCTTTAGGGGTTCTTCGTTGTGAGTTAATAAGCCTTTTTTATACATATACGTATAGGTCATTATCGTATGCTGAAAAGTTCTCGTATTGATATACCAATGATTTGGTCTTACAACTTTTTGCAAACACACTATATCCTTTCCGTGATAGCAGTACTATTATTTGTTTTATTTTATTCGTATATAACATCCATGTAGGGAGTACCGATATATATATATATATATATATATATATACGTGTATCGAGTCATCTCGCGAGCTGCCATCAGAGACTCTCGTAAGCGCTCTGCGCAGCAAGACGCGATTTTTCTCGCGCGCTGAGACCCGCACTCTCTCTCTCTCTCTCCCACCCATAACAATGAATTTTTTCGTCCCAGCAGCCCAAGATCGATACTTTATAGAAGCCCAGCTCCAGCTCTACCTTCAGGCTCAAAAAAGTCTTCGACAGAGTGAGAGGGAGAGCAGAGAAGGCGAGAGAGAGAGAGGACAAAGTAATTCTGTGTGCATCTCCTCTATAGAGAAAGTGTCAAAGAGGGCACACAGGCCCCGCGCAGCCGAGCATCTCCTCTCTTCGTATACCAACTAAAATTCCGGGGGCGCGCGCCTCTGCACATATCGATGAGAGAAAGAGAGAGAGAGAGAGAGAGAGAGAGAGAGAGAGAGAGAGAGAGAGAGAGAGAGAAGGAGCATCTTGCAGCAGCAGCAAAGCGCAGGTCGTCCTTGTCAACCGAGCTGCGCTGCTTCTTTCTTCTTCTTCTTCTTCTTCTATGCTTGGCGATTCGTCCTCATGCATGGTCGGCGAGAGAAGCTGCAAGAAGCTCCGCTACATATGTATATATATATAACACAGGCAGTTGGTGCGAAACGCTTTTCTTCGCGGCGCGCAGATGACGTATGGCCACGCGAGCGTTCTTTCTCTCTCTCTCTCTCTCTCTCTCTCTCTCTCTCTCCCTCTGCACAAAACTGCACAGCCCGCCACCTTTTATGCTTCCGAAGGACCGGGGGCCCAACGCGCGCGCCACTGCTGCACAGCTCATTCTTATTCCGCGGCCACTGCGGCGCGCGGCCCGACTGTCTCGTATGTCTTTTTAACCGTAGATTAAGCTGCGAAGCTTTCCGACACGATGCCCAACTCTGTCTGTGTCTGTCTGTCTATGTGTGCGTGTGTATATATGTGCGTCTACGTGTGTTGGAAGCGTATCGATCATGTACGCGTGAGCCGGCGCGGCTGCCGTTCCAGAGTGCGAGAGGGATTCACGTTGTTCCTCTCCGAGAAGAAAGGTGCAGCTGACGCAAAAACGGGAATTCACTAGTTTACAATGTTACCTTCTTTTTTTTTGTTATTTTATTTGTTTTTAGCGTATGATTTAGTTGTTCTTTTAGATGATGAGGATGAAATATGTCTTTCTATACGGTCTTGATCAATATTATACATTTAATTGAGTGAATGTTTAAATAGTTCAACAGATTTTTGTATGTGAAGAAATCCGTACTAGTTTCAGCTTGGCATGAAAAAAAAAATGAAAATAATTTGGTGGCATAGCACGATTCTTGTACGCGTAAATTGTATACGTTATATTTGTGGATATGTTTGGAAAGTTAGAAATGCATTTGTTTCATAAAAGCAGAACGAGACTATACCGCAAATTTGATAATTATTGGCGTAAGTTAAGATTCTAATGTTTTTTTATATTTTCGATTATATACATATTAATTGACGCCACCGTGTAAATTGATTAAAATGACATAAGATCTCAACTTTACAATCAAGTATACGCCAAATTAGAAAAAAGGCCGTGCGTGCCAGGCTCTTAACTTCGTGAAAACAAACTTTTGAGATTTCACGGACGCATGTTCATGTTGAGGAACTATTTTTCTAAAAAAGGCACATTAATGAGCTTGCGAGTAAAGATATTTTACATGTCTGTACACAAATAAGTGAAAGCAAATGGAATTAGTTGCAAATGTCAAACGTCAGTCGTACAAATTTGTTAAGAGTTCAATATTTTTTTCTAGTACATCACATCCATTTTCGTGATTTTTCTTCCATTTCGTGCAAGTATATTATTAATAACGTGTAGAAAGAAAGGAAAGCACAGAAAATACAGACAATGCTAGTAAGATAGGATTTATATTTCTTGAAAAGATGGTCCAAGTTCTGTAAATTTCCCCATATATTCAATAACATCATATATTATGTTTCGAATCATCAAGACATCATTGATTTTCAAACGTCTGATTTACTTTCAACTATAGAGTTAAAGGATATTCTTTATTTTTCAATTGACACATTTTACTTTTGAAGCTTATATGTCCCTGGCAAGTGAAGTACAAGATATTTTTCATCACTACCAATGAAGTTCAATTCTCTATATGCATTTGCGATATCCATCAACCTTAGTCGACGATCCAAGCAATTCAATTTACCATACCTAGAAAAAGAATGACGATTCTCATTGCTCGAGCGAGGCATTTTTGATAAATGATCAATCTTACAAAACTTTTAACGCTGTAGCATCGCAGTATTTCACTCGAATATATAGAATATATCTATTTTACAGAGTTCGAAGACAAAATATATGCTCTCTCTTCAAGAACGCAGCGAATATTCAAAAAGCATATATATATAAAAGAACGAGCTGGCGATCATTTGATCTCGCGGCAATCGAATTGCAAAATTATGCGAACGAGGCCTCGAGACGCCGCGGAGAGAGAGACCATTTCGAATTCGCACCGCGCCATCGAATGAGAGGAAAAATATATACAGCGACGTCGATCGCAATAGCAGCGCGATGCCCCTCGTCTATATAAAACTATCTCGCGTCGCGATTCCCTCCTCGCACGAGAGGATACATAAACGAGGAGGCGGTGGAAAAACAGCTGCAGAGAAGAGAGAGAGAGAGAAGGCAAGCGCAACAACAAAAAAAAACGGAGAATCGAGCCGCGAGACACTTGACAACCTGTTTAGCCTCGCGCGCGACTCCGCTCTCCCCGCAAAAAGTCGTATAACCCGAGGATATACGTCGCGCACATCTCTTATACATACGCAAGCTGGATAGGCATCTAGCCCAGAGTTATTAAAGATGGCCTCTCTCTCCCTCAGCATCCATCTTCCATCCGAGCGCTCGCATCTCTTACTTTTATCCTATATGCGGTGCTCGGTGAGTTGCTCCATATTTGAATGTTCAGCCATAGTCCGTCTCTCTCTCTCTCTCTCTCTTGAGCCGCTGTTGTCGTGGATAAATTACCTATCGATCTCAGTACTTCCTTATCGAGCGCGACGACTCGCTGTATATACTCGGGCGACGGCTAAACGAGAGAAGGACACTGACCGCGCGGACGCGCGCGCACGGAAAGTTGCGGCTGGAGGACAAAAAGTGTCACGCTAATTAGTTGCTTTTGTCGGATGAATTATATAGAGAAGGGGGGAAAAAAATACGAGATTAGGATGGCTTTGGTGGATTGGTGCGCGCGGATACATTGTTTCTTTTCTTCTCTATCGTGTGATCGTCGCCGGCGCCGCCACCGTCGGTCGCGTAAGTGACTTTTTCTCATCGCTGGATTCATTGATTCGTGTAATTAGGGGCGGAAAAAATCGCTTCCTGAAAGCTTTTTGCACCGGGAATTTAGCTGCTGCGGTATTATGTGGTACATGCGCTCTCTTTTCGTCTCTTCTCCTATATATACCTGCGATCAATCAGTACGTGGTAAACTTTTAATATATATATATA
>UELV01137325.1:0-10721 GCA_900490015.1 Megastigmus stigmatizans
TATATATATATATATATATACATATACATAGAGGAAGGCGGGGTCTCGACTTTCTTGGAGGTAACGCGAGATCTGCTTAAATGATGTTCCACGGGGGCTCGGAATAATTGCGTAGCGTAGCGCGGGGGGCGGGGCGAGTCGAAAATTGGAAAGAAAAGTGTCGGCGCGTGAGAATTTGCAATTTTTAGTTATCTTAAAGAGAGCGTTGCTGAAAAACTATGGGGGATCTGCAGTGTGGGTGCGCACTGTCTTTCTGCTTATTTGCCGTTTATTAAACTGTGTCGAATCTTATTTCGATGAGTTTTTTTGTGTTTCATACATGCTGTTTTTTGTTAACTGATTGTGTATAAAAAACCAATAATTAATTGAGAACTATTTATTTGGTGTATGTTCTAAACAGAAAATTTGTATATACACATACAATATATATATCCTTGACTCGGTACTTCTACGGCAGTCATGTATCAGTAGGATTTCAAAACAACCAACCAGTGTTTATACCTTAACTTTAAAAAATAATTATTGTAATAGATATCTAATGTTTTTGACATCAATTAATGCTTACCGTCATGGACGCGGTAATTAATCAACGAGACAGTTTTTGACCATTAACTTGTCGTTAAATTTTTAAAGATTTATGTTTTACGAAATTTTCATAGAATTATTTACAAAATGTATAAAGTATTGCGTCGATGCATGAAAAAGTACGATAGTGGTTCGATAACAAGTATGTGTCAAGTTTAATATAGACGAAGTTTTTGCTATATTTTAATGCATTAAAAAGTTACGTGATAGAGATGGATTTCTCATGATGTATCCCTTTTAATAAAATTAGTCATATTTATATATACACATCTATATTTCTGGATGACTTCAGTAAATCTATTACTAACTTCAAGTGAATCAATTTCGATTAATAATATTTCAATTTTATTTATTTATTTAAATTTTGAACTTTCTTTTAAATCTTTTTCACTAATGATAGTTCGTGCCAATCATACGCAATTAGTGCATTTTTAAATTAATATTTCCCACGATAATCTTTGATTAAGTGACATGGCCATAAAAGGGAATCAGTTAAAAGTTCAACTTTAAATGCTTAATCGTTCAGTCCGCTCTTTCATTCACTCAACAAAAGTTGAAAATAAAAAATCAATAAAATTTTGAAGGCTGATTATCCGAATATATGTCATAGCAAGCTAAAAGAAAAAACCCGTTACTCATAAACGAAAATAAAATCACCAAATCTCAATAAATTTGCACAGCTCAGAGCTCAGAGAGTCAGTATATACACACGAGCATATAGCCAGGCGGTAACGGGTCTCGCGACTCAAAAAAGCGAATGAAAAAAAAGGATGTTGCAGCAGCGGCAGCAGCGCTTAATTTAACCGGGATAAAGTTTAAAAAAGCGCGCGCGGTCGGTGCAACGTCCGCGGCATAATCACGCGCGATTCACATGCGCCGAGCGCGATCGAGTTATACACACTGCAGACGAGCTATACGCTGTTGTTTTTCTTTTATCTCCTCGCGAAATTAAAGGATACTCTCTCTTGCGCGGCCAGGCCATATATAATCAAATCGGAAGCTCCGCGCGCGCGCGCGGATTAAGCTGCGCGGATTAAGCTGCGCGTATGTACATGTATAATATGTATGTACGCAAGTCGGTCGAGCGTTGAGCATTATTGTTGCGCAATAATTCGATGGCCGCGCTCGCGCGCCCCGTTTTGCCGGATCTGCGCCCCTCTCTCTCTCTCTCTCTCTCCACTACGCCCCTGGCCAGATGCTAATAGACCAGTGTGTTTTGGCTTGTTTAATATTCAGTATAGTATCGTTAGAGATAGGTTTTTGAGCGGTCGAGGCTCTTCTTGCGTGCGTCTTGACTTTTTTGACTGATTAAGAGCGTTATTAGTTTGTTAATTGTCAGAACAAATATTACACTTTTCAATGATTTATGCGATATATCGTTTAAAGCAAATTAGATTAAGAAAGTAATTTTCAAATTTTGGATGTTGTTGCATCTGCCGTAACTATACCAGTGCGACGACAGAGTTAACCGATTCGTGAATAATAATTTTTTTTAGTTTAAAAATATATGTATATGTACTATATTCAATCAGTTTGTTATTTTAATTTCAATCTTATTCATTAAAAATTTGCTAGTGTGAAAAAAAATAATAATAATATACTTTCAATTCAATATTAACGTGTTATTTTCCAATATTATATATAAAACATACTAGGAAATTGATTTGACATTCATTTTTATTTGATTAAGTTGTTTTTATGCAAAATAATGGAGAATATACCTGTATTTTTAATTGATTTATGTATATTTTCACTGTCGAAATAGGAACAAAAAATATGTAACTTGAAAAAGTACCACACAAGATACATTTTTTGGACTTATTCATTTTAAAATAATGAACGAGTGGAACTTCGGGAACTTGAAAATGTTGAAACACTAATATTATACAGATTTCTTTTTTAAATAGTAATAACACAAAATTTTAATTTTTCATTGTAGATGATATATTGAATATAAATACTACGTTTTTCCCTTTTTTTTCTCCCTTTTTTCTATTGCTACATACTGTCGTAAGTATAGGAAATATTATCGGTATATTAGGTGTGAATTGATTAGCAAATGATCTTGCAAATCTTTGACAATTGTATTATTATGGAACTTAGATTATTGATGATTTTATACGTATATACAAAATCTAACAGTCTCAAAACAGAACAGTCTTAAACTTCATTTAATTTTAAGAAATGTTGAAAACTTAAATATCTGATTATACAATAAATAAAGAAAATTTTGTCCCAAATGAATGTTTATCATTTATTTACCATGCCATTTAAAACAATTCTATTAAGGTTAAAAATCATAATTATCGTCTAAGACACTCTTAGTAAAGCAGCTACACGAGTGTGACCATATAAGAACATTCGCTTCTGGACAGTTGATTAAACATGAAAATTCTCAGCCGCGATGACGAAACACACGATATCTAGGCCTACATAAACGCACTCGGAAGGGGAGTAAATTTATGCCAAATTAACAATAGGATTTGGCAGAGAAGGGTAGACGACAGTGTCGTAATTTAATTATTTTTCGATTCGGGGAAATTCGCGCGCGCGTGCCCAATAATCCCCTTTACCGGGCATCAAAGCTGTATTGCGCGTGCTTTTTAATGATCCCGGGATTACGATTGTTAGTCGGGGCTCGCGCGACTCATTTGACTCGGTGCACCGCTACTGCGACTCTTTTTTTTCTTTTTCGACCGCGCCGCTACGATTCCGCGCTCCGTTGTGCAATAGTAGCTACACCTCGCGTGCGCATGCGCGTGCTACTGAAATTTAGATTCGCTCGATTAAACAATGATTAACGCCGTCGATTAAGCAACCGATGTATACTCGAATATTTTATGCGACTATAGGTTTAAACGATTGCTCCTTTTTGACTTGGCATATATATTGCCAGTAAAAATTGATATTGTTAATAAAAATTAAGCATTTTATGAAGGAAGCTTTGTGCGTAACAACAACAATATAGTATTGTTATATATACTTAATGTCGGATTGGAGTAATAACGTTATACTTGTTCGACTGAGCACATAAGAAAATGCATAATATTTAGCCGACAAACACTGCCATGTTTTAAAACCTATATATACACATTCGGATTCAACGACCTCAAAAGCGTCCGTACCATTGGAAACTCTGCATTCAAAACTATCCACCTGCATCATAAGCTGATAATAAGAAAGTACAAACAAAGCCGTATATATATATATATATATATATAGCTCATCTCCGCTTATGAAAATGCGAGAAATGAAGAACAATACATAGACCAGACAAACCCACGCACACAAGTATATATATACATAAGGTGGAAACTTTGGTGCGTTGTAATCAGCTCTCAGATTAAGTGAATCTTGCTCGAGGGGTGGAAGTTTCGATAGTTAAAGAGAAGGGGGGCGGGAGGAAACGGCCGCGGTTGAATATCGCGTGTATTATCCCTCGGCCGCTTTAGTATAATTTTCTCGCGCTCCGCAAACATTATAACTCCGCGCAGTCGGTCCGCGTTTTCTCACGGACGACTACTTTGCGAATCTCTCAACGCCAACATGGACGCGGCGAGTCGAGTATATACGAGCTATACGACTGTGACGTAGACGTAGTACGTCAGTTGTGCTTACTCTGGACTCGGGCTCATCTTTTTTAATCTGAGAAATATACATGCGGATCACTTCTTGGGATTTCGTGGACGTTAAATAAAAAAAAATTAGCTTCGTAACTTGATGGGAGATGTTTAAAAAAATGGCCGAGATGATTTTTCTCTATTCTTAATACATGTATGCGGAAACAAACAAATATCGAAATACCCCGTTTTTCGATCAATTTTTTTTAAATTGGTATAGGTTTCGATAGGATATTTAATATATAGAAAATTTATTGCTACATATTTGATGAATCTCAAACAAGCATAGAATATAAAAAAATCCAGTCCAACATTGAGATTAGTAATTTCCGAAACTTTGATTTCTTATATATCCAATACCTTAATGTAGTGTCAACATTTCTTTGAAAATTCATGTTTTTTATACTCCGTTACATTTTTTATTTAAACTTGGAAGAAATTTTATCGCTACCGATTGACAGGATTTTTAATTTTTTGAAAACATGTAGTGGAACTTTATATATTTTCTGGGCATTCCTCGAAATCAAAATCAATGCATCTATATTTTATACGGACATTAATTAAGCCTTTAGAGAGTACCTTATAAGCATCGCTAACCACGCGAAAGGATTCTTTCGCCGTACTTACATTTTTCTTAAATCTTGTTAACAATAGATCTCCGATGTTTGATCTATGTTTAACACGACTTGGTCGGGATGTGCTCGGAAATAAGGTATTTATAAATTAAACATATCATCCTCTACTCCAGGGGGATAGCTAACCCTCGTCACTTGGCTTCAAGGTTTTGCCACCTTATCAATGTCAATGAATATGTGTAAGGTTATACTTGGGGTACCTGTTGGATGCATTATATATATATATATATATATGCGTAGAAAAAATATTTATTTCGTGCGGATGTGCTGCATAATTTGTCGCGGAAAAACGATCACGTGAAATTTCTTTCAAAAAGATGTAGTGACGTATGTGATGTTTACGCAATAGAGTACATGGTTCACTTAGAGGAATATTCTTTAGATACAAGGGGATGTATTATTTTTGAGTTAATTCATTTCAAGTCTAACACTTAAAAGAAATTCTTCAAACTTAGTTTTTGTTAATGATATGTAAAATGCATCTTTTAAGTGCAGATGAGTGAGTTTCAAAAAGGAGGGTCGCTATTGAGTGGTGTTTAAATGGAAAATTATGTTTAGATATTTGTTAAAAAAGCCTATATATCTTGTGCATGTATATGAAACAATAATTCTGTAGAAAGGACACTGCGGAAATGAATTATTTACCTTTAATAGCCCATTTAAAAAATCGCCAATCAACGCACACGCGAACCCCCGTAAAGTTTAAAGCCATCAGAAATTCCGTGGCCCGTGAGCGGCATAAAGATATCGAGAGAGATAAGAGAGTAAAAAATGGTGTGCGTAGGAGGAAGGGACACACAGGCGCAGAAGAGTCGAGCGAGCGCGAGTTCGATCAAAACTTCTGGCATCGTAACGAGCACATTTTCTTAGGAGCACGCGTCCCAAGTAGAAGAGGGCCAGCCAATATCGCCACGCAGCTCGACTCGGTAATTCGATCTGGAACTTTAACGCGGCGAACAGGTCGACGTCGCCAAACAAGTATGAAAGCCGCGTTCTTCCTGTTTTTTTTTGTCTCGATGTAGAGGCCTGTACGTGTGTGTATAGGTAGAAGCGGGTTTGCAAGCGATGAGGGTAAATTTACGACCGGGCCCACTTTGATTGGCCGCCGGTGCTTAATGAAGCTACGGAGAGGTTATTTTATGCGGCTTTCTTGGAATTTACGAGACCTTTGACTTTCCTCACTGGCTTAGATTGTGTGTTGCTGGATAAGTTATGCGTGAACGCTTCTTCTTCTTCTTCTTCTAACTATTGTTTATGGTGTCTTGTTCGCTTTGTTTATCTGTCTTTTTTTTCATGTTCGACGGTTAGATATAGTTGCAGTTGTTTTGCAACTGTGAAGGAGATCCTTTCGTAGCGAGAGGTTGCGTAACATATTTATACCCGAGAAATAGAGAACTTTTCATTGCCACGCATAAATTGGGTTATACAAAATTCTTCAGTGAGAAAAAGATCTTTGTGTCGTAATTTTGCCTTGTTGCTTCAAAGATTCAAATTTTAAATAGCTAATGAATGTTCTAAATATAGAAAAATATCCTTTTTGGGTGAAATAAGGAGTAATATCGTAGATAAGTTATGATAGTGAAAATCCTATCGCGAGTCCAAGTTACTCCGCATCAGTTGAGAAATCAACCTTATAAATTAAGAGATTTGCTGTCCTTTCTTTAAAAGCTATTTATATGTATAACTCACAGAATATATTCCAGGCAGTGCATCAGAGATAAATGAATCGGATGTCAGCTGAGCAAGAATTGCACACTTGGACAAATGACCGCGACGCGGCCGCCGCAACCGAGTAAATAATCGCCTAAAGAGTTTTACTCCAACATGTACGATATGCATGTGCGCGGGTCTCCCGTGAATATTATGCCTATACGTATCCGTGCGCGAGAGCAAAGGAATCTTTACGCGCCGCGTAATAAATGTGCCCATAAAGCTTCATGCAAGCTCATGTAGAAATATCGCAGCTATTCTCGTTCCTCTCGCTCTGACTCGCTCCCCTTTAATCAACAAATAGCTCGACGCTCAAAAAGGATTTATTTTTTGGTTTAAGATGGAGATCGAAAAGATTTACTTTATCGTGCTTTCGAGGGAGGGAGGGTACAGCGAACTACGCTCGTAAAATCCAACTTTACTTCTTTAACGGATAAATCGATTGTGAAACTATATATGTTTATGATATATTGATGACTTTCATGATTTGGCGTGTTTATTTTATCTGTTCTTTTTTGCGCAATTTTATGACTTTACGAATTGAAATTAAAAACTATGTAAAGCTAACATTTTTCTTCGTATTTATTGAATAAGTAAATAGATCTTAATGTATAATATAATTCGAAACAATAGTCTTTCTATTTGGGATTCTAGGAATAATATGTTTGTAAAGAGTAGCAGCTTTTTCAAACTTAAAGAAAATAATCGTGCCAAGTATCACATGTCGGAAGGGAAGAAAAAGCGTTACTCGTCTGACCAACCATGGCCCTTATCTACTAACGAGACTTATAGTACAAGTCAGTCAGCGTTCACGTTTGAGCATATATTATTACTAGAAAAAAATAGTCAGGGGTTATTACCCATTATAATTATATGAAAAGAAGCTTATAGAATGAAAGCAATATTTGGCATGTATGTATTTATTGTCGTTAGTTGTAAAAAAAAAGAAAGTAATTAAAAGTTTCTCAATGTACAAAGTAAGGGTTCAATTAAATCTGCCATGTTTGATCGATAAAACTACTTTCGTGCAATGGAAGATCATTAAAATTGTTTACTACATCCTATACATTACTGTAATTTAAGGCAACCTATATCTTGATGGCATCAAGCAGCTTTACAGGGTAAAAGATCGTCGTAAAAACCATTATCCTATCGTCTTCGTCTGTATAGTTAATAATAACATTTGATTCCACTGAAATGCAACACTATACTTTTCTAAATAATCACACCCAAACTCTCTAGAAAATCGCTTAATTTTTCTCTAGTTGTTTACTGACGAAATGTTTCTGAACTCTAAAATTCTTGAAACGAATCATTTCACACAGTAAACTCATAAAATTATTTCCATTGTTTAAGCATGCAAAGAATAAATACGTTATTAAAACCAAAATTATTATTATTATAAACTGATGGTTATCGAAACCAAGGATTATTATTCTAAGCGAAATGCATGCCTTCGGTATCCAAAGAGATTGCAAAAATATTAAAGCTAAAAGATTATAAGCTCGAGCGCGTTTGCATTTAATATAACTTGGATGGGTCTTTGAGCTTTAAACATTCCTGTATTTAGAGTACTTTGAAATGGTATAATAGAAAAACTAAAGCCTCGAAGCAGCAGTAGCAGCAGCAGCGGCAGCATTTCACCAGTAATAATATTTGTACAGAATTCAGGTCTGCGAACTGGATCTTGCATAATGGATTAATTTTTGAAAACTCGACCATATGAAACTCGCTATATACGGACTATATATATATATGTATAAGCAACACGATGCGCAGCAGGCGGAGCGACCCGATAATGCACGCGTAAGCAAAATTGTCGTCATTACTCGCGGCTTAAGCGGATAACGATCGTATAACCGAAAACTAGTATAATCTACTACCCACTCGAAACTAACAAACTAAAATCTTGTTTAAAAAAAAAGTAACCCTAAAACAAAACTTAAAAAGCTCTTGAAATCTTCAATAAAGTGAAAGATAAAAAAAAGGATGAGGCGGTATAAAAAAAAGTGGTACTCACTGGTTAAAGTCGAAGCCATGATATATATCTCCTGAAGTCGCGGCAAAGTAGTAACATCCAGGCTGTGGGCAGGCGCAAGTGATACGAGTCCGCGCGCGATCGGTCTTCTTTCTCTCCCTCTCTCTCTCTCTCTCTCTCTCGTTCTCAGCATACGTCGCGTTCGTGTGGATGCGTGTGCGTATGGATCTATATAGATATAGAGGCTCGCGATGTATATACGAGGACGGACGCGAGAGAAGGAAGAGAGGCGGCGGATAGGACGAGGAGCAGAGAAGCCGGCGTGTGCTTCCGCGCGAGGCTCCGGCGGCCGACTGTGCGCGACTCAGCGCCACGACCCCGGGCCAGCGTCGACCCTTCGCCTGCCTCGGCAACCCCTCTACCCTCAACCCTCTATCCTTTACCCTCTCTCTCTAGTCTCTCTGGCTCTCTTGCACCCCTCCAGTTCGCTCTTCCTCGCGAGTTTCAAGCTTCACGCAGTTGCACTACTCTCCCCCTCTTCTTCTCTCTGTCGTTCTCTCTCTCTCTCTCTCTCTCTCTCTCTCTCTTGCTCTGCTTCTCTTGGGCTTATTCTTGACTGGCTTCCTGTCCCTTATGTTCTCTTTCTCTTTCTCTCTCTCTCTCTCTCTCTTGCTCCTTCTCCGCCGTTGTATTCAATACGTTGAGCTCGGTCATCTCGACTTTTTTTGTTTTTCTTACGCCTTATACTTCGTTTTTTTTTTCTTTGCTTGGGCTTGAATAATTGGTTCGTTTGTGGATTTTTCTTGATTTATAACTATAGGTATTTTTTAGTAGCTGCTGTGGTCTATTCTATGACACAATTTCGATCCAGCGGATTTATATCTTGATCAGAGATTGATCGTGATGTCGTTATGGGATATAATAGAAGTGCTTTCGTTCACCTAGAATTTATTATTCGTAAAAATATAGGTATTCAGCTTGGTAAAATATTCATACTTTATATAGAATAGTTTTAAATTGAAAAGTTGCATTCCTATCTACCTATAAAGAAATACGATCGAAAATTTAAAAAGGTAAGCTTGAAATATTCAAAAGTTTATTTCAAAAAATGTGTTCCGCATTGGTACAAAAACAGTATATAAAAATAAAACTGCTTGTTTTATATCTGAAATAAAATATAGTTATACTTACGTTTCAAATATTTCAAAACAAAACGACGATTTTAGTGGTACTTAATTGCGATTGTCGAATGGTCTTGTGCTCCATGCTATTACTAATAAAATGAGAATTAGAAATCGTTGATGTTTTCAATCCATTGAGTTTGTTCTCTCCTACCTTCTTTCATCTCCGTTCTTCCCTTTTTATTACCCCAGTAAATTCAATTCAGTCCCTTAGTTCCAGTCAATTTTAGATGATGACTTTTAAGCAAAGTTGTAATTTTAGCCACAGGCCTTTCAATCCTCAATTTATAGGTACGTGGATATTTGTATTTTAACTTTTTGAAAATTGAATTGCCTCGAAAATGAGCTTACACTCGAATTGTTTCGTTAATTTCCTAATTTAGTAAGTTAGCTTTTAATAAGTAAGTCCTGAAGAAGTTTCTGTAAATGATCCCTTTTTTGCCCCTTATCTAATCTACTTTCTATCTTTATCTTCATTCGACGTATGCAATACATTGGACGCGCTCTTGTCTACCTTCTATCCTACTTCCTTCCTTTCTGTATTTGCTTCTCCCTCTCTGTCTTTTTCTCGTCTTTTCTCTTCAATGCGTTAAGTTCACTTACTTTGGTCATCTTAGCTTTGTTTTTCTCCTTCTACTTTTCTTTCTTTTGCCCCGATTCCTTCCTTTATTTTTGCTTCGATTCAATGCATTGATTTCGGTCAACTTTAACCTTTAAAGGGCCGGAAAGCCGATATATCGGCTCAAAAACATAATGCTAGGATACGTCTTTATCCTTAAGTAAATTGATGCGCTAAGTTCATATCTGAAGTTGGTTTGACCTTATCACTTCAGAGTCAAGGTCAATGAAGGTCATTTGAAGGTCAAACCTAGCAATATGGTTTGAATCATTGCAAAAGATATATCTTTATGTTTTTGGAGTCACTGAGTTCGGGTTTTACGTCATTTTGACCTCAAATAAAAAGAGAGATGAAGATTTCTCCAAGGTCAGGTTGAGAATATACCCAGGGAAA